>JAUCMU010000060.1:48367-83853 GCA_032275025.1 Enteromius treurensis | reverse complement strand
ATAGTGTGTGTCTATATATCTATCTCTATATATATATATATATATATATATATATATATATATATATAAAATACTATCTACATGATAAACAAAATATAAAACATTCATATTTTTTTTCTATTATTTTTATCTTTTAAAGTAGTTAAATTGTTAGTAGTTAATTCGTTAATATAAAATTAAAGTTGAATTAATATTTTGGGTTAATTTTATTTGTAATTTTAGTTTTTAGTTTTCTTTTTTTAAAACATGTGTTTTTATTTTTATTTCATTTTTCTCAATTTTAGTAAATTAAAATGGCTTTTCATTGGTTTCATGTTAGTATAGGTCTCTTGCACTTAAAGCATTTGTATTATTCAATTTCCACCTTTTTTTTTTTTTGAACTGTTCCTTTAAGACTTCTAGATATAAATGGCCTGTTTTGATTTGGCTCATTCATCATGATGCAGCATGCTAAATATGCCTTGATATGCAAATGCTCGCTGTCATCTATTCAAATCAACATGAAGTGCCATTTGTAGCGCAATTTGCATTCATAATTTCCAAATGAAAAGATATGTTTAACCAAAAAAGTAGAGTGATTTTTTTTTTTTTTTCCATCTGCAGTTGACTTGAATGTGCGCATGGTTGGAAAAGTGACGTTAAAGCAAGTCTAAATAGCACATCGAACGCTTCAGTTTCCAGAAATACAAGGAGAATTAGATTTTTCACAGTATGACGGCTTTGAAACACCCATCCATTTAACCTGCGGTCGTCTCGCAGTGGCATGCCGTAATAGTTTGGCCTGTGCGATCCAGTCTTTGATTTGATTTCTGCGGTGGCAGATGTGAGAGAGAAACCCGCTGGGAAGAGCACTTTACTTCAACACGCACTCGATCGATAGCGTCTGCCGCACTCGGGGGGTTATGATCGACGGGAGTGAAGTGGAGAGGGAAAACTGTCAAGACAAAGACTTTTATTCACTCTATGGGACATGCTGGGCCCGAAATATCACAGCGAGGCTGAATCCAAAGTCCTGTAGTCTTTAAACTCACTGGCTTACTCCACTCACACAGCTATAGCTATGCTTTCAAACTGTTTTGGGTCAAACAATCTAGAAAAGGAAAAGTAAAGCTAATGATTCTCATCAAGCTACGTGATTTGAGCCATTCTTGCCTGTAATATCAGCAGTACAGGAAAAATTATGCAATTATGTGTGTAATATTTAGTTTTTGATTGGTGGACTTGTCAGTGTTTGGGGTCTGTTCCTATAAAGTACATTTTTCAAATTCTTCCAACCGATTTCTAAGTGCAAGATGTTCATCAAATAATTTTTAGCAAAAACTCCATTCAGCCGGTCGTAAAAATGAAATATCACTTTGCTTCGTATCCCTCTTTTATGCACTTCCTCTTGGTGATTATTGGTTCATTGTGTTCGGCTCCCTCAGCGATGAAGAAGAGTTGCGCAAGTCGTTCTCGGAGCTGGGCGAACAACGAGGAGAGTCGAACTCCAGAGGAGTGAAGCATACGGCCGGTGCTTTCCTTTCTCCGTCCGGAGCGCTGCTCTACAATACCGGCTTCCTCGTGAGGAAGGTTCATGCTGACTGTGACGGGAAGAGAAGTGAGTGATCCAGCCCTTTCCACATCCATAATCTAATGGATTTAGAACGTTAGCAGGACTACTTTTTAGTTTTTTTAAGGAAGTGTCTTTTACTTCTTATATATATTTATATTTCCACTTCAGTTTTGCCACAGTCATCAGAATTTAGTTTTGCAGATACTGTAGATCCAGTATGTCTGCCATCTGCACAATCAGGGAAACAGTGTTTGGCGTGCTGTCCAGGGGCGAGCCGGGAGATCGGCGCACTCCGAGCCCTTCGAACCCTGCATGCCCCCCGCTGTAGGAAGGCGTGAAACAAGGCAGAGAAAGGGCAGGGAAGGGATGCGTGACTAGATAAAGAAGGGAAAGAAGAGAGCTCATTTAAGGAGGACGCTTATGGATTTGATTGGATGGAAATAGATTGATCACGGAATCAGTTAGTCTAAACGGATGTATTGATATATCTGAACTCCATAATAAAAGGCTGTCTGCATATTTTTTTTGCTTTTTTTTTTCATGGTCGTGCAGCACCTCGAGGAAAAAGAGGATGGAAAACATTTTATGCTGTTCTTAAGGGACTCATCCTTTACCTGCAGAAGGTGAGCCTCTTTCTTTCTTTCTCCCTTCCTTAATCCTCCTTTTCAGAGCTACTTTTCAGTTTGTTTCCTTTCTTATTTATCGATTGCAATATGTCAGGAGGCATTTATTTACTTCACTATTGATTTATTGTTTATTGCGGCTCGCTATGTTTTCAAGGTGCTTTTGGTGTTTGTTTGTTTTTTACTGTAAGGCATATTTCACAATTATTCTTTGTTACATGGAAGAATAACTTGTATTGCATGCTGTGTTTATGCATCTGTGACTTATTTAATAATTTTATATGATAATTGTGTTTCCAGGGCGAGTATCGGCCGGATAAACAGCTATCGGATGAGGATTTGAAGAATGCAGTGTCTATTCATCATTCCCTGGCCATCAGAGCCACAGACTACAGCAAACGGCCAAACGTGTTTTACCTCCGGACCGCTGACTGGAGAGTCTACCTCTTTCAGGCCCCGTGAGTTCACACACACCCAAAACATGCCACAGCCATCGGAATATAATAATTCAACTTATTATAGAACAATTTTCATTTCATGCCATTAAGCTTATTTTGCATTGGCCTTCCCTCCAACCTCCTCATCTAGAGTAATGGGAATACATTGTGAGATATTATTATTATTGTTTTGTCATAATTGTATAATCCTCTTTTTTTATTTTGTGTTTTCATTTTAATTTAGGTTAAAGTTTTAGTGATTTTTGTAGTAACGTTTTTATCATTTATCATTCGTAATTTATGTCTATATATTTTTCATTTTTTATAATTCATTTTATTTTCCTTTTAGTTATTTAATTTTAATACCAATTTAACTTTTTTTTATGTCTACATAGTTATTATTTCAGGTAATTTTACATTTAGTTACTTTTTTATAAATTCTTCCTGTGTTTTTTTACGTCTATGTATAATTTTTTATTTATTTTAGTACATCAGCTGTATGAAAAGCAGAAATGTTGCCTTAGCAACTAAATAAAAAAATTTAGTTTTTGTGTTTACATTAATGTATTTTAAGGAATATTTTATTTTGAGGAGCAAAGTTTTTAGGTTTAGGTTAATTATAATAACCGGAAAGCATTGCAAAATTATCTTTGAGAATTCATATAGACGAATCTGCCACACATTTGAAAAAATTGCTTGCTAACCACGTACGCATACAGTATGTTTCTAAACAAAAGCAAAAACATTAAGCTTTAACTGGAATAAATGACTGTGTAAATAATCTGTGCAGCATGAGGCTCAGCATGTGATGTCTTTACTGTCCAATTTATGACGAAACACTCATGCAGTCCCATCGGCTGTCTTTCTTTCTTTTGTGTGTGTGTGTGTTCACACACATTCCTGTTCCCCAGGAGAACTCGCTCTGCTCTAGTTGAAGTTTGCCCCAGTTTTAGATCTCATTGCTTGTGCTGGAAAATTATGCATTTCTACATACAAAAACACCTAATCGGCTGTTTCACTGCGATACATTGACTTCTCAGATTGGTGTAACTGTTTTAGGAAGATATGTAGGAATAGTCCATCACACTGTCCATTGTCATCATTTTCAGCTGTGGCATTAGTATTAGTATTTCAGTAGCATTAGTAAATTCAGCAGCTAACAAATGAATTTAAGTTAGTTGTTTCTATCTTTTGCTGTAGTGTGTCAGTAGGAAAAATCCATTACAATTTACATTTCCAAATATTACTGTTGCCATTGATTAAAATGATCCAGGGAGATTTTTGTCTGGCAACAAGCAGCACTCAACACAGAGATCTGATCCAACCACAGAGCTCATTGTACATCTGTCTCCAAAAGTTTTATGCAGTATTGCTAATAATGAAGAAAAGAAAACAAATAAGATTTTTAATTCTAGAGCCTCTCTGTTGCAGTCTGGTATTTGTTTTAGATGTTTTCTATTATTACAAACATGGATTTGATTTGTGTGTGTGTGTAGGAATGCTGAACAAATGCAGTCTTGGATCACACGCATCAACACGGTGGCGGCCATGTTTTCAGCCCCGCCCCTCCCTGCTGCCATTGGCTCACAGAAGAAATTCAGTCGACCGCTGCTGCCAGGCTCCGCCTCCAAGCTGTCACAGGTCAAATCAGCTGATTAGCATAACATTTTCACAATAACACAAAAATGTTATATTTAGAAGTCTATATACTTAAAAACTTAAAGTCCTATTAATAATGTGGTTAATATAATATATATGACCCTGGACCACAAAATCATTCATTGGTGTGGATTTTTTCAAATTCAGATATATACATAATGAATGAATATTGATATACATATGAATAAATAAGCTTTATGTATGATTTTTTTTTAGGATAGAACAATATCTGGCTGAGATACAACTATTTGAGCATCTGAAATCTAAGGGTGCAAAAAAAATCCAGATATAGAGAAAGTTGCTTTTACAGTTGTCCAAATGAAGTTCTTAGCAATGCACATTACTAATCGAAACACTATGTAGTAAAGCTTAATTGGTCAGAATTAGTTAACCTTAAATAAGCTCAATAAATGCTGCAGAACTATTGTTTATCTTTTGATTTCGATTTAACTATAAAAGAAGCATCCTAACTGAAAACAATATGTGATGCATGTCAAAGACACCTGTTTCTGTAGGCAGTAGAGAGCTTATGTTTCATAAGAGTGACTGTGCATGTACTGCATGTGTTCTTGAACCTGTTTATATAAACTGCAGTGTTATAAAGAGTGTGTGTGTGTGTGTAGGAGGAGCAAGTACAGGCTCATGAAGCTCGATTTCGCTCCATCTCCACTGAGCTCACACAACTGCGCTCTTATCCGCCTGACAGAAAGGTGAAAGGTCGTGAACTTGAGGAGTACAGACTGAGAGAAGAGTATCTAGAGTTTGAGGTAAATATATACACTATCCTTCAAAAGTTTGGGTTGGTAACATTTTGTAATGTTTTTGAAAGAAGTCTCTTCTGCTCACAAAGATCATCATATATCTGATCACGAATACAGTAAAAACAGTCACATTGTGAATTATTGTTACAATTTAACTATTTTTGGATTATTTTATTTAAATGTATCAAACATGAATTTTCAGCATGATGTCTCTTTTGGTCAATTCTACATTGACCTTCAAGATGAAGATGAGTTTTTCTTCATCAGATTTGGAGAAATTATTTATTCCATCACTTGTTCACCAATGGATGCTCTGCAGTGAATGGGTGCTGTCATCCAAACAGCTAGTAAAAACATCACAATAATTCATAAGTGATCCACACCACCACTCCAGTCCATCATGTCTCATGAAGTGAAAGCAGTGTGTTTGTGCCGCCAACTTTGCATTGGTCTGAATGAAAATGCAAAAACATTCTTCACCACTAGGGGGCGATTTTGGACACTTCAATTTTCTCTAAATTTAGATTTCATTTTACCCCATTTCTAAATGATTCATATACGACTCGTGTGAAGCAGTTCGAAGACTCAGTCTGTCTAAACCCCTCCTTTCCGTGAGCCCTCACTGCTGTGATTGGGCAGATGGCGCAGTCCTTTATGATTGGTCCACCGCTACAGCGTGTGTCAGAAAACAAAACGCCCATTCAGCGTGACAACTTTGCAGATAGTTAATGTTCACGTACAGCTACATGACACACTGCATGAAAGATCATATTTGAAAAGGCCTAACAGGGGAACTTTAAATGAAAGCAACCAATCACCGGAGGAGTTTGCAACAATTAATTTTTAACAAATCGTTTGGGAGTCATTGAACCAATAAAATAAAGGCATATTATAAGAAAATGAGCATGTATGTCAACCTGTTGTTTGGGACTCCCAAAACCAAAATATAAACCCTTCATTGTCCATAATAGAGGCACTTTAATTGCTGGAGTGCTGTGGATTATTGTGATGATGTGAACAGCTGATTGTTTTTATCAGCCTTTTGAACTCTCATTCTGACGGCTCCTATTCACTGCAGAACATCCGTCGCTGAGCAATCCTTTGCTTTTCTCCAAATATGATAAATAAACAAACTCATCTACATCTCGCATGTCCTGAGGGCAAATTCATTTTCATCAAGTTACAGGGGTCGTTCACCCAAAAGCGAAAATGATCCTGTTTTTTTACTCCCCTTTGAAGCATCCTCTGTATACGTGACTTTCTTCTTTCAGATGAATCCAATCAGTTCAATTAAAAATGGTCCAGATGCCTCCAAAGCCTTCGAATGGGTTTAAATGGGTGCTAGCTGTATTCAGTTCAGGAGACGTGAAATAATTTGCGCATATTCGTTTAAGCCCATTTAAAGGCTTGGAGAGGTCTGAAGGACAATTTTTAATATAACTCCAATAGGATTCGTCTGAAAGAAGAAAGTCACATACACTCTCAGAAATAAAGGTACAAAAGCTCTTGGCTGGGGCGGTACCTTTTTAAAAGGTATACTTTTGTACCTATTAGATTCAAATATGTACACTTTAAGTACTGATATGTACCTTTCAGGAACCAAATGGATCCTCTAGGTTCAAACATGTACCCTTTGAAAAGATACCGGCCCAGTGACAGCTTTTGTACCTTTTATTTATATATAGACAGTAGGATGCTTCAAAAGTGAGTAAAAGACAGGACAATTTTCATTTTTGGTTGAACTAACACTTTAATAAATCGTTCCTCCCTCGTAGAAAACACGCTACGAGACGTACAGCATGCTCCTGCGGGCGAAGCAGCGCTGTGGACACGATGACCTGTCAGTGTTCGAGGTCATGCTCCTGGAGGAAGGTGCGCTCCAGAGAGCTCAGTCCAGCCCCACGCTTCAGGACAGCAGCATGACCTGCAGCACCAGAGACGGAGCGAGCCAGAGCACCGCTGCCGGCGCACAAGAACCGCCCGGAAACAACAACTGCTCCCGCGGCCAGGGCCAGAGACACAGCTACCGGCAGGCCGTCCGCAAGTGAAGCCTCCGCCGCCACCCACAGGAAGCTCGCTGTGCTGGAGAGGAAGTGAGGTCTCTCTCTTTCCTGTGTGCGCCCTCCTGCTCTGTGTGCCATTCAGGAAGGGGTGTTGATTCCGACTGAATCTGACTCTCTGATTGGCTGATGGCTGGGTGATGTCACAAAACAAGGTGCTATGGGATGTGGACGGGAGAGCGTGATTGGGACTCGGAGGAACGTAAATATGAAACGCGTAACTTTCCTTTGCCTTCTCGGTTTCTTCTGCGATTTCATCGCACACTACCACGTCAAATCTGGGCCTAAACGTCTTTGAACCTTTAAGATATGATCGTGTTGGAAAGCCTTTAGTTTCTGCATTTCTAGAAATAACTCGTTTGTTTACAATGCATATTAATTTGCCAGTTCTGCTTCAAAGTGGTTTCTGGGATCTGTGTATTATCACACAAGGCTTGTTGTGTGTCATGAGGGCGTCTCATTTGGTTTCTGAGCGGTAGATGAGCAGAAATCTAGCCTGTATGCAACTAGTTATTTCTACATGTTGTTCTCAGCATTAGCGATCTGTACTTGTACAATAATGCACAGGGACATCATATTCACTAAATACACCATCCGTTTGCTCCGCAAAACCCTGTTTTGCCCTAAAACGTCTTTTGCACTGAACACTTAATATTATTACGCTGCAAAACTCATTTTCTCAATCAGTGTTTTGTCCTTTTTCTGAAAAAATTAAATAAACATGCTTAAAATGAGATGCATTTATTTAACAACCAAATTTGGTGTTTTCTCAACTTATTTACAGATTATATATATTTCTTTAGTTTTTAAGCATAAACCTCAGCAAATTGTATACGATGCATGCTTAAAATAGGAAAACAATGTTTGCAAATAAATTTAATTCAAGATATATTCTCTGAAAACAAGTTTCAGGATGCAAATGTACATTTTAAGAGATCTTTTTGTTAAAAAATTAAAACATCAATTTAGTTGAGAAACAGGTTTTGTCAAGTTTTTCTCACATCATTAAAATAGTTTCTTGTTTTTGAGCAGAAATCTCAACCATTTTTGTTAGATTCATGCTTTAACTCAATTTTTATTTTTTGATTTAAAGTAAACTGAATTCAAGATATGTTAATGAAACAAATTTTAATATGCAAATGTACATTTTGAGATTATTTAGATGTTTTAGTTCTATTTAATTGAAAGTTTTTTTCACCCAACTGAAAATATTTTCTCTCGTTTTTCAAGCACACACCTCTTTAAATTTGGTTAAATTTGTGCTTAAAACATGAAAGAAAGATATATTCTCTGAAAATGAGTTAAAATATGTAAAAGTATATTTGTCATGAAAATCAAAATGAGCGGGAAAAAAATGTAAGAAATCTTGAATTAAGTTTATTATCATTTGTTTTCCATTTAACCTCAATAAACTGTTATATTTATGCTTAAAAAGGGGGGAAATGTGAATAAGTTAAGAAAAATAAAGTTAATTGAAGAAATATTCTCTACAAACAGGTCAATTGAATGTTTTTTTTAATTTTTTTTTATTTTTTAGTTTTTAGGTAGAATCCGCGCTAAACTGTTAGATTTATGCCTAAAACGGGGAATTGCAAAAAATCAGTTTTCTCTGAAAGCAGTATATGCAAAAGCACATTTTAAGGATGTTTATGTATTTTGATAAATGAAACGAGACAAAAACAACAACATGAGAGAATGATTTCTGCAGTGACGCGAACTGAGATGCGTATCTTTGTCTGTATAGTTCATTTCTTGAATATGCTCTATTTTAGCTTCTCGTCCTTGTCTTTATGCATTATTCTCTTGGCTGAATGTTGTCTGCTGTGTACGGCATGGCTGACTAGTGACAATCTATCGTGTTTGTTCGGTTCAACAGAAGCTGAAGTCGGTAGGAGGCTGGCAGTGTGTAGTTCATGAGTCAAACGGACCTGTTACCCACGCAGCGCGCTGAATGTCATCTTTCTCCTGTTAAACGCAGTTAGTCAGTGTTTAAGACGCACTTCCCCTTATTGCTTTCTTATGTAATCGATGAGAGAGAGAGAGTGTATATGCGCAAAAATATATCACCTATTTAAGGAATGTTTTAAATCTTATAATGAATGTGGTGTGTCAAAATCAAAAACTGCCACGTGCAATATTCAGCATAGGCCTGTTTGTTTGATCAACGCATATGTGGATGTTTAATTACACGGCACGCGGCTTCCTGTAAAACCATGAGTTGGGTGCTTAAAACTGCTGAATGTACCATGTCTTTTGCCATGGTGACGAGATTCTGGCATCGCATTTCAATCTCAAGCATTGGTTTCTCTTTCATGGATCCTTTCGATAATCACGTGATGAATAAATATGGTGTAAAATAACATTTGCTCAAACTCCGAGCAGTCTCGAGTCGTATCTTACAGCATTACGGTCAGTTTAAAGGGCAGATAGGAATAAAACAATGTCTGTTTATGAACCTTGTGAAGGCACTTGGGTGAATATCGCAAGAAAATGTGTCCAAGTTACATTTCACTCCAAAGTCAAACTAAAAAACATTTTTAGGACTGTTAAATATTTGTTTTTGTTTTTTTTATTGATGTTGTTTTCATGGTAATTATGCATATTATCCAAATGCATGCATTTATTTTGCAAGTCCCATACGTTTATGCTCTTTATATTCTGTTCAATGTACTAGACTGACAAAAAATTAATAAATAATACTGTAACACGATAACTGATTGAAATTGGCATTTTGTAAAAAGAAAACAATGAATGACTACTACTGATTTATAAATATTTTGGATATTAAAGCCCATTTTAGGACTATTATTTATGATTTATTGGCACTTTAAGTTGGAGAAAATCTAAATAAAAATGCATTATTATTGTTTTTATTATGGTTATTATAAAATGTCCTAAAAATCTTGAATATCTTTACTTTTTATTTTGTATTGACATTTAATAAAATTAAGCACATGTTTTATAACCCATTGCTGTGATAAAAATAAAAATAAAAATTTGTTGATTTTGGTGTGAAATCATAACCTGGGTGTGTTTTGCTAGATTCACTCAATCCGTGAACCTCCAGTGTTGATTTCACTGCTGAAATCTGCTGTTGTACTTATAATATAGTACACCTTATCGATACAGCGCTGTATATCCAGAGAGCATGATGTTGAACAGTCATGTGCGACTTTAGGTGAACATAAAGTCGGAAAGCCATTCTCTGCTCAGGTGTCATTTGTATATAAAATAACTGTTGCAATGCATTCTTCTACCAGCAGAGAGCGCTGTGTTCAGCCATACATATAAAACAAGCATACAAAACCAGAGGGAGAGTGGAGAGATCCACTGATGCATTGCTAGTTTTGTTGGTGTTTGTATGCATATTTGTTAACTTTTCATGTTTAATGTTGATTTAATGTCCAGTGTGTGTCGATATATGCACATATACAAACACACATCATGACTGCTGAGCGTCTGTCGTGTCCTGCTATGATCAAAATCAGTCTTTGACCAATATGATTATCATATGAAACTATATTTTTAATTAAGCAGCACCTGAATGTACATAAACGGCATGAACTTCTTCTGCTGTCATTTGCATCTTGTGTCTTGTTCTGAGTTGAATATATGCATTGTTTTGTCGTTTGATGACTCTTTGGTGGAGGTTTGCTGCTTGTTTAAGCTCGTTATAATGTAAATGGGGACAAAATGATGTTGTTATCGACTGAAAGTGAAGGAAACACTAAATTGTTTTGTTTACTTTTTTTTTTCTTTTTTTTCTTCTTTCAAGTTTCTTTATTCTTTCACTTTGTTCCTGGTCTTTCATATGTGGTTCGCTTGTTTAAAGTTCTGTAAGGACCGTGTTTGTACAGCCTCTCTTTATGATGGCCTAGAATAAAGAAATAAATAACATGATAATCAAACACACCAAACTTCCCATGTCAGCTTCTTTAAAGTGCTTGTTTGATTTTTGATGCTTTACTTCCACACTTGAATGAATTATTATATTAAAACATATTTTTGAGACGTCAGCTTTTATAAAGAAGCTTTTAAAGGTTATTTTCAGGGTGTTAATGCACTGATACCATAGTGCCAGCCCTGTGTTCCAGTCTTGTGTTTCTCCCTTGTGTCTTGTCATGCCCATATTTGTTTTTCTTACTGTTCCTGTCCTAGTTGTAATTATTAGTGTCCAGTCGTGCTTAATTATCTAGTTTACTCCCTTATTTATAACACCCTGTGTTTCCAGTATCCTGTGTTCAGCATTGAATGTGTTCCTTCCTAGCTCCAGACCAGAGTTGAGAGATTGCTGCAGTTTCCCGTGTATGGTTCCCCAAAGAGGGCTCCTGTTTCCACGTCCAGCCCAGAGAGGACTGCTTAGTGTCCAACCTTGTTTGGTTTATTATCTAGTTTACATATATATCAAATTGGTTGTGGGGCTTATCTGGTTAAATTCGGGCTGTTGTTGTGGCCCACATACCGCCATGGCCCTTATTGCTTGCCTAAAGAATACCAGAACCAAACCTCAAGCGAACCAAAACTTACCCACAACTCCACTGTGTCCCCAGAAAGCACCCATAACTGGCCCACAAAATCTATGTTTAATGATTATTCCATGCAAAAGCTCGCTAACAATCTTATGTGTGAGATAATCATTAAATAAGGATGTGTTAGACATCCATTAAACCATCAAAACTCTATTTTGTTGCATATCACTTTTTTATTTCTCTCTCTCTCTCAAACATCCGATCTAAAAATAGGTATATGGTCTAAAGCTGAGTAATACTGAAACTTGTCATGCTCATGTGGAATAAACTCAGACAGTATGAAGACCTACAGCCTGTAAGTGAGCGTAAATGTTTTTAGTAAATCATCTTTAAAGTCATTACCTACAGTATATTCTCTGGTACTTCATTATTAGTCCTAATTGCACATTTTTGTCTTTTTTTATTGTAGAATCACAACAGTGAGTGCTGTGCAGCTGGTCACTCTGCTTTGTATCTTTACTGCTGTCTGTCAAGCTGATGATGATGGTAAGGAAGTGCACTGTGGTTTTTAGAGGAGGACAAAATATAAGATAATATAAAGCATTGCACAACAGTAAGAGAAATTCATTTTGGTCAAGGAGTAATTCTTTGCAATTAATGTGTGTATACAATCAAGGTCCTTTTTCATGATATAACTAGTTGACCATTACATGTGCAGGAAAGACTGCTGGATCTTGAGTTCTTCAGCGGTGTAGGATTTTAATAAAATAAACATTCAGATCTTAGTTTTTCAAAGAAAGTGATCGTTTTATTATCTTTTTAGATAAATATTATCAAACGACTAATATTTTGTAAAAACTGAGTAGAGATTATTGAACTGTGAAAAGATGTTGAGTGATTTTAGAGTACAGTACAGAAATCAGTCACGTAAAGACATATTAAGGAAAGTTTCAACTAAACGATCATTTGTATGGCATGTATCTGTCCATCTACAGTATATTTAAAAAAAAAATAGTAATACTTTCACTGCTGACACTCGCCCAGCCTCCTGCACTTTTATGTTGTTTTGGGGTTTGGGTAGGTGTTCTGTTAGGAAGCCATCCATTGAGTGTGATACGTTTTGGAGTTTAGTTCATGTTTATGTTGTGTCTTTTATTTTGCACGTGTTCATCATCTGATTCCCCTCCCATGTGATTGCCAAATTATTATATTATGTTTCAGGTTTCTTCAGTGTAAGCTGCGCAGATGTGACTGGATCTGTGGGGAAACAAGTAAATCTGACCTGCAGGGTCTCTGTACAACGCATCGAATGCTGCATTAAAATGTATAAGTTTCAATCCCTTGAGAGCTATAAAGACTCAACAATCTGTAAAAATGAGCTTGCTGAGGGCTCCTGTGATCAGAGTAACATCTTCACATGCAGCTACACTCCAACTACAGCAATGAAGCAAAGGATTGTATTTATTGTGCAAACAATGTGTGGAGTATAAAAAGAACAGATTTCACTGTGAACACAACAGGTACTGCATTTAACACTATTGATTATAAATCTGTCAGTGTATTTAAAATCTTCTAACAGTGGTTTAATTAACATGGCTCATTAAACCTAAAGTTGTCACTTCTGTTAAGAAAGGTATTTTATTTTATGTTTATTGATCAGATAGCATTGATACCACTGCACCACAAAGTACAATTATATAAGCTTCTAACTAGCATGTCATTTTATATTATAGTAATGATTGATAATTATAATGATTGATTACTCTTCTAGATTACTCATAGAAACTGCTCTTGATGAATAAAATATTTAAGTTGAAATCCTTCCTTGCTTACATTTCATAATTCATAAAAAAAAAAAATGATGAGACAATTGTGAAAAGAAAACAAAATCATTGTATGCTTTGCACCAAAGCAGGGGAAACTGGTTCGCAATCACTTTTGCTTCAAAACTAGACACATTTAAATTCCTGAAGTTTAATTGTCTTGGCGTTAAAATAGTTTCATGAGTTCTCGCTTTCTCATTTATGCGAGGGAAGATTTGAATGGTAAGTAAAAGCAAATTTGGCGAGTTGTCCGGGAAGCGAGCCGGCTTATACTCTCGATGCCCCCCAAAAAAGCATGGGCAGAGGACAGCAACCAAATTTGCTGCCTTCCAGAAGGGCATACGGGAAAAGCAGGGTTTTTTTTGTTTTGTTTTTTGATAGGCGCCTGCGTCTGTGTGCGTCCGCAGACCTGTGGAGAAGCAGAAACATGAGTTAGAAGGGAAAACAAGTAAAAGTAAAAAATGTGGTCATCGGGGAAATTAAAAGGGGATGTAGGCTGGTTGGGAGACTGATGTTTTTGAGGTATTTCTTACCTCTGTAAAGGGAGAACGGGCTTCTGCGAAAGCCGGCAGGAAACCTCTGCAGAGGCGGGAGCTGATTGCAAGGGGAGGCTTCTTCGGAAACGGGCAGGGAAGCCTCTGCGAAGGCGGGAGCTGATTGCAAGGGGTGGCTTCTGCGGAAGCCGGCAGGGAAGCCTCTACGGAGGCGGGGTCTGGGTTGGATGGATGATGCAAGACCCTTGGAAGAAGGCTAGTTGGGTCGGGGCATGAAGGGTTTTCTTTATGGATGCCTTTAATCAAGAGGTTGGTTTGGGCGTTGGTGATGATGGCGGGGGATGGGGAGCCATAAAGGAGTTTGTGGAAGAATTTAATTCCACTGATGTATCCTTTAATGGAACTAACTTGGAGGAGTCTAAGTGAGCTGAAGTAGGAGATGAAGGAGGTGATTGAATAGGAGGGAGAAATCTGGAAAGGGAAGGTTGTAGCTTTGGTGGAAGGTTTTGAATGGTTTCCAAGCGGTGAGGTAGGATTGCAAGGTTTTAGGGGCTACGGCTTGGATCATGGAATTTATGGATTGCTCTTATAAAGGCCTGAGGGGTCGGCAGGGGGTCGGCATCTGGCGCCAGCGTCCTGAATTTCTGGAAAAGAACACAGGAGAGAGTCAGCGATGGTATTTTCTTTACCAGGAATGTGCTTTGCAGTGATGACAAATTGATTTAGAGCAGAAATCCAGACAAGGCGTCTGAGAAGGGGCATGATAGCGAGGGAATGGGATCTTTGCTTGTTGATGCAATGTACGGTTGCTTCATTGTCGCAGTGTACGACTATGCAAGAAGTGGCCCATTCTTTACCCCAGAGGGCGGCTTCGATGACTATGGGATATAGTTCATAGAGGGCGCTAGAGGCTTGGTGGAGTGGGATTTCAGCTAGCTCGGAGAGACAGGGGGAGGCAAACCAACGGTTTGGAGGGGGCGGCGTCAGTGAAAAGTTGGATATCGACGGTTATAGAAAGGCAGTCATTATAGAAAAAAGAATGGCCGTTGCATTGGGAAAGAAAAGAAATCCAAAGCTGGATTTCTCGGAGGTAGGCTTCGGTTAGAGTTATGGGGTCGTCTAGGGAAGGAACAGATGCGTCTAGAGTGAGAAGGTGGGAGATGAAAGGGCGCCCCTGGGGAATGATGCGCATGGCGAAGTTTAGATGCCCCAGGATTGAGAGGAGTTCTCTTTTGGAGCGCTGGGGTTCGGTAAGGAAGTTGGTAGAGATCGTAATGATTCTATCTAATTTCTCTTTGGGGGAGGGAAGCTTCGAATTTCTGAGAGTCGAGGTTAATGCCCAGAAATGATGGTGAGGTAGTCGTTCAACTCTCATCTCCTACGGGGAAAGGCGGTGCAGATAATGTCAGTGTATCGGGAGAAGGCTGTAGTAAATTCAGAAAAAGAAAGGGGGCGTGAGGGGTGTGTGGATGAGTTTTTTAGAATTAAAGAAAAATCTTGTGGGTTTGTTTGCAGGGGTGGAGTGGCTGGAGGATTAGCTTCCAGGAGGGGAGTGTGAAGGAGGTTTAGCAAGTCCTGCTTGTTAGCTCTCCGGGAAAACTGTATTTTTGCTGCTGAGAGGGTCTGGCGGAGTGAAACAATTGTCCATTTTCGTGAGGTGGAGCGAGCTGAAGTGTAAGATGAAGCAGGTGAGGTTGGTGGAGGTCTTGATGGTGGTGGAGTAGGAGAGCGAGCTCTCCTAGCTGGTGAGCTCGTGGGCCTGGTTGGCCTGCGGCCTCTACTAGCCGGGGCTTGCGTTGGATGATCAGGAGATGCGGCGCAGCTGTGATTAATTCGGCCGCCGCTCCTCCCGAAACTCTGTTATTATCAAAACAGTTGCTAAGTGTTTTTATTGTTGTTTTTGTAGTGAAGTTAATGAAGCACCACTCAGAGATAATCTGTTTTAGTGCCTTAATTATTTGTATAATTATTGCATTATTATAAATTATCATATTTATTCTGCTAGAAAATATTAAGACATTTATTTGATGTTGTAAACAAATTTTTGCTAGATTTTGTGATTAGTTTTCTGTATTTATTGTATAATTTAATCTTCCCAGCAAGAAAAAGTAAAAATAAAATAGTCATACAGATATAACAACATTTACAGTTCATCTCGCGACATCACTGTACAATGGTGTTTTTTTTTTTTTCAGATTTCATGAGTGTTGATAATGTGACTGGATCTGTGGGGAAAGAAGTCACTTTCACCTGCGAGGTCTCTCTACAGCGCATTGAATGCTGTATTAAAATGTATAAGTTTCAATACCCTGAGAGAGTTAGTGACTCAGTAATCTGTAAAGAAGAGCTTCCTAAGAGCTCCTGTGATCAGAGAAACATCTTCACATGCAGCTACACTCCAACTACAGCAATGACAGAACAATTCAGATTCTTCATACAAACAATGTGTGGAATAAAAATAACAGAATTCAGTCTGAACATAACAGGTATGTCAATTTTGTCTTTGTTTTCGTTGTCTGTGTTGTATTTTCAATGTTTTCAATGTACACAGATGTATGTATCATGTATCAAGAATTCTGTTAAATTATAGTCTTACTGTATGCCATCTTAAATTGTGTTTAAGGTTAAAATTAATGAGGTTCAATACACTTTTACAGAGACGTTCAGCAGGAACATATCAAACACATCTCAACAAGAGACTGCAGAAGAAGCTCTGACCTTTAAGGGATGTATTCAGTGATGCTTTTGCATTTGCAAAGTAATAATAATGCTTACATGTTAAAATGACTTTGTTAGTATTCTATAGGCTAGCTGCAGTTGTGTGGTTTTGTACTGTGTGTTTTGTTTTAAAACGATTGAAATAAAATTAAAAAAACTGATATGTTTAGCCTTATGTCTATTTTTGTAAGTGAACCAGAATTATTCTGCAGGAAGCATTAGCCATTGGTTACATTCTGGATAAAAGAGATTTAGAAGTAGCAAGCATATACATTTTAGATTAGTTTTCTGTATTCTGAGGAATGAGTTGGAGCAACTGTATAATTAATTCTTCCCATAAAAAAAAAAAAAAAACTACAAAATAACCAGCATCTGCATCTTTATGGGTAAGATGTGTTTGTAGCTAATGGAAGCTAAAATGTGCATGTTTACTTTTCTATTCTGCTTCCGTGTGTGACGTAAGCTGTGACGCTGACAAATGATTAGTCATCAGTGTTGCAAAAATGCCGAGTTGCCATGTTGTTAGTTTTAATGCGGAATTCGGCTTCTTTTAAACTGTTGCGGCAAGTTGATTTCCCCCCTGCGGGTTAATGCTTAGATATCTTGTAGTAGTAGTATTTGAAAGGTATGTTTATATCCAGCAATTATATCGGCTGGTGAAAATCAGGAATTAGTCAAGGTGAGTCGGTGATCTTATAAAGACATTAAGTTCACTTCAGCTGATGTTTAGTCTATTAACGTTAGTTCTGTTGCCGAGCGCGACCGAAGCGATTATGTTTTCTGTGTAGCTCAGTGGTCATCGGTCCAAAACTATAAAAAGAATATAACAATACAAGCTCATGAAGGCGATCAAACACTCTTCCCTTTGCCTTCAAGTGACCGTCTTGGTCCGTTTCTGCTGTTTAAACCTCGAATGAGAGAAAGAGAAAACTGCACTAAATCTGAGTGATTTCGAAAGTGAAAGTAATAACTTTAACGTTAACTTACCTGGTGTGTAGGGCACCATTCCATGTTGGTTAAAAAAAATTAAATTAACTTCCGTTCTATATTATTAATCATTTATACATATACATAAATAAAAACTAAACTAAAACACTTATGATAAAGGCAGTGCAAAGCACGCCAAAGGGCTGATATTTAATGTTGTTACACTTACAGGATGATCAAATCTTTATTGACCAAACATTTAATTCAAATATCCAATTTTGGCCACCTTTTTGTGATAGAAATATATATAGAAACAAAATGATGTGATGTTAAATATAATAGAAATGAGCTGAATTGGTCATACAAGACTTACTCATTCTTGTATTATTAAAAGGGGAAAAGAGACCAGTGAAAGATGTGAGGATCCTTTGAGTGTAAAGAGTTATAGAGGTGAAATCAAAACAGGATATTAAGTGTATTAGCCAGCATTTGACAAACCTTTAGCTGTTGCCCTTTGTTTTGTTATATTAATATATGTGTATATATTGTCACGATTGAGCATGTAGCGGTCTCGCTTCTCAGGTGGCAAGGGGGCGAGAAGACAGGAACTCTATGTACTTTAAATATTTAATAAAACAAAAACAAGAAAGGGAAGCTGACACAAACATACATTAATCCACATAACATTAACAACTGACACTGAACAAGACACCTGGAGGACACAGCTGGTAGGGAATGAACACTAATGAGAGTTTCAAACAGGGCAAAACACTAGAGAGAGAATAAAAAACAGAACAAAAACAAAGAAGCATCATCAAGGACAGATACATGACATATATATAAATGATTGCCTGATGTTTCTTTTTTTTATGTTTAATTATCTCAAGCTGATATCTGTATTATGATGTAACACTAAACAGGATATTCACCGTATTTAATTTTTTTTTTTTAAATGAAAATGAAACTGTGCATGTCTTTGTGTTCTCCATATTTTAAGAGGGACTGGAGTAAAGAATGTGTGAGGCATTTAATAAAACAAGCGTGATTTAACTTTCATAGTATGGGCAAAATAACAATCCAGTATTTTCATAATATCTTGTTTCATGTTCCACAGAAGAACGTCAGTCACACAGGAGTGGGATGACACAAAGGTGAGTAGATGATGGCAGAATTGTCATTTTTGGATGAACTAGTAATATCACGAACCGTGGTTGGTTAAGTTTTACGTTTAAGTTTTGTATTTTTTGCAGAAACAGTCATGAGAGCTGATAATGCTGTCCTCTTGTTTATACTGGTTTGGACTTCCATGGCTGTCAGTCAGGCTGATGATGGTAAGAATACATTCTTTTTAAATTCTAAATACTTCACTTTTTCTAAAGATAATTCAGTCTTCTGTGTTATTGATAACACGGCTGCAGTGTGTGAGGGTGTGAGGAGGAACTGCAGACGGGGAGTGTTAGGAAGATCTGTTTGGAAGCAGTCATTATCTTTTCAGTAATTTGGTAACACTAATGTTGCAGAAGTGACAACTTTAAATTGACTGAATTTCTTAATGTGAAGAAAGACTGAAATTAATTTACTGTTGATGCATTAACCTGATAGATATATTGTTATTTTTCAGGTGTCAGCGTAAGCTGTGGGGATGTGACTGGTTTTGTGGGGAAAGAAGTAAATCTCACCTGCAGCGTCACACCGCTGGGGACAGACTGCTGCTTTAGAATGTATTGGTTTAAACCCCCTAAAGGAGTTAATGACTCAGATATCTGTAGAGAAGAGCTTCCTAAGGACCCCTGTGATCAGAGAAACAGCTTCACATGCAGCTACACTCCAACTACAGCAATAAGAGGACAATTCAGATTCTTTGTGATAACATCGTGTGGAAGGAAAACAACAGAATTCACTGTGAGCATAACAGGTACAGTAATACTTTTCTTTAGATTTCAATACTGTCGCATGATCATGATTTCTAAATAGCAGTGCATCTCTTGTAAAATATTACTATCAGACTGATTTTAGAGAAGCACAGATTTGATCAGATTCTCAGCAGCAGAAGTGTTTGTGAAGGTTTGTGTGGAGAATCTGACTGTCTGCAGGCTGATAGACTGAAGATGAGTTCATGACTTTAACACTATCATAAACATTAAACATTAATTTATCTTCCAGAGACATCACATATTAAAGATAAACCTGAAGATGGATCTAAGAATCCTGAACCTAACAATGCTGTCATCCCTACAGCTGTGGGCTTATCCATCATCATCATCTTCATCATCATCTTAATGGCAATGATTTACAAAAAGCAATCTTGTGGATTCCAAAATAGGATGTTTCTGTGCATCAAACATGATAATGACAACAGTAATCATCTTGATGATGTGATATAATATTGATTCAGCAAAACAAAACAAATGAGCTTTATTTGGGTTTTCATTTTAGTGCTCATGAAACACGAGCTTTGTTTGAACTCCACTGAACTACATACTCTAGATCAGGTGTGCCCAACCCTGCTCCTGGCGATCGACTGTCCTGCAAAGTTTAGCTCCAACTCTAATCAAACACACCTGAAGCTACTAATTACGGTTTTTAGGATTGCTTGAAAATTAAAGGCATGTGTGTTTGATTAGAGTTGGAGCTAAACTTTGCAGGACAGTCGATCGCCAGGAGCAGGGTTGGGCACCTCTGGTCTACTTTATCGAAGGCCTTTTCTTGATCCAAACACACAAGATCAAGATCTGATTTATTCTCCTCAGTTAAATACAGCATATCACGCACAAGGTAGAGATTATCAAATATGGATCTTTTTGGAATACAGTACGATTGATCTCCATGAATAATTGATGCTAAAATAGATTTGAATCTTGTAATCTGTTCCTAACAGGAAGACTGGTTGCCAGTTCTTCAATATGCTCCTTTCTCTTCTACAGCTGAGAGGTTCACTTTTTGACTCAAAGCTCTCAAGAAGCACAGGATGCAAATTTTGTCCTATAATGGACCAAAAGAAAAAAAAAAGAAAAATAATTCTGACATCAGGCCGTCTAGTTCAGGGTTTTTTAAAACAAAATTAGCATTTTGGCAGATGATTATAGTATCCGTGACGTCACAGTCGCCTTCCAGGGCGGAGCAGCCGGTGGAGAGAACCACCTGGGCTCACCAGACAATGACAGTACTCTCCTGGGCAGAACAGTCACTGATAATGACCTCCTGGGTCGCACAGTCCATAATAGTGCCCTCTTGGGCTGAACAGGCAACCATAACGCCCTCCTGGGCCAACCAGACAGCGACCTTGTCCTCCAGGGTGGAGGGGATGGCGGCACAGCCCTCCATGACCCACTGGAGTATCCGAGCCACCCACAGGCTCCGAAACTTCTGGCCCTGGACTTCATAGTCTTTATGGGGCTTGGGTGGTTCGGGCACCTCAGCCGGCTCTGGCGCTTCTGGCGATACCGAAACTGGCCCACCAACCGACTCAGGCGGATCTGGCCAAAGTGGATCCAGATCACAGACCGGATCACAGGAGGATCACAGGCGGGCTAGGAACCGCGAGGACCTTCTGCAGCTTCTCAGGCTGCGTAACCGAGACCGACTGGACTACACACAGCTCCTCGTACCGTGCTACAGGGCTGAGACCTGTTATGTGCGGGCTTGGAACCGTGAGGACCTTCAGCAGCTCGTCAGGCTGCTCAACTAGAACCAACTGGACTAAACATGGTCCCTTGTACCGTGCGCCGGGAGTGGGTCCCGTTACTGAATGATTGGAAACTGTGAGGGCCTTCGACAGCTCTCCTGGCTGTGACACCGACATAAATTCTTTGGACGGGGTGACCGGAAACAACTGAGTCTCAGACAGCTCTTCGGGCTGGGTAACCGGACCAGACCGAGCTTGATACAGCACTCCTGGCTGTGAAACTGGTACCGACTTGACTATTAACAGCCCCTTAGGCTGTAATACTGGTACCAACTGCGCTGAACACAGCACCTGACGCCTTGAAACTGGACTGTAACCCGTTTTTTTGTCTTTTTGATGGCTTTGGCAACCCTAATGGCAGGTTGGGAACCGCGAGAAATTTCGGCGAGGCTGGCAACCCCGAGGCTGGATTGGCATTCGCTGTTTCAGCCGCCATTTTTAACGCGAGCTGGAAGATAGCTTCGACCCTCCTCGCTTCGTCCGGTGAAGTAATCGGTGGAGGCGGATTATACTAGCTGGCGTGGTGAGACCTGGGCAGGTGTGGGTTTGCGACCGCAGGAGTCCCACACGGTTGTCCGAACCGTGAAAACGAAACTGAAACCGTGTCCTGCGGCTCGGCAGAGCTTGGTGATTTCGGAGGCAGACCCCTCCGTATAGCGAGACGGGACCCGGTAGCTGTGGGCATAGCGGACGTGGTGGATAGTCCGCTGAGATCTCACTGTTTAGTCGATTTTTCTGTCACGTTCGGCTGTGGCTGTCGCGATCTTGCTTCTCAGCGGGGAAGGAGTCACGGAGACGAGAGTTCCAATGAACGTAAACATTTAATGAGAGACACAAAAAACAAGAAAGCTGACGAACATGCGGAGATCAATGCAGACAATCGCGCGAGCAAACATGTAACGTCAACAATCGACAAAAGGACTTTGAACAAGACACAGTTTAAATACAGGATACAATCAAGGATAAAGGGGAACACCTGGACACACACGGCTGGCAGGGAGTGAATACAGAACACATGGACTAGAACGTAAACACAGAACATAAACACAGAACATAAAACGCCTATGGCGTTACACTGTTAGACCTGAAAAAGTCTATGTTTTATGATCTAATATTAAAAAATAAATAAATAAGTTTATATACCCTGTGACCTAACCCTGGGATTCAAACCCATAAAACTTCATAAATAAATAAAAAATAAAATGCAATGCAATGCATTAAAAATATCACAAGTAAAGGTTATCACAAACAACTGTAAAATTCAAGTAATCTCATAGATAAAAAAGGTAAATGCTTTTCACATTGTTACATTTACATTGCTATGTGTTTCATTTTACATGTATGTGTTTAGCACACACTTCTCTCCATTGCATTGTGGTGTTTGTTGAGTTCATGGAGTGGAA
This sequence comes from Enteromius treurensis, assembly GCA_032275025.1. Taxonomy (NCBI): domain Eukaryota; kingdom Metazoa; phylum Chordata; class Actinopteri; order Cypriniformes; family Cyprinidae; genus Enteromius; species Enteromius treurensis. The sequence goes on along the minus strand of JAUCMU010000060.1, from coordinate 61,242 downwards.
GGATGCTGTAGGGTCTGTGAACACATTGAGCTCTCTCTCCATTGCAGTGCTGAGGGCTGCGAGGTGTCAGAGCTGTTGTGAGAGTTAATTAAAGCCTGCGTTCCTCGTCAGACGCGTTTTAGGGCTTCAGGCTCAGGTATGGACCGGGTTCATCTGCCCCGGAGTTCCTGACTCCTGATAAAGGACGGGATTACTGTCACTGCTGCATGTCAGGTTCACGCTTCTCTCGCTTGGAGCAGACGTTTAGACCCAGAAATGGAGAAAGAGGCAGACTGTTAAAGACCTTGTTCCTCACACGAATAATCTGGGTTCAGTACGCGTGCATCAACATGGGAAACATTTCCGCTCCATACTCAATTTAGTTAAATGAAAAGCTAATAGTTTATATTGCAGAATTGATCAATATATGACAATTATGACTAATTCAGTTTCTGTAAGCAACGCTACAGAAGATAATTATTAAGATCTTTATTCAGGTCCATTCGGTTCAGTTCAATGTTGATTCAGTCAGATCAGTGTTGATTAAAAAAAAATGTAATTTCATTATTTTAGTGCTTCATCTTAAACTGGCCACACTGACTATATTAGTACTATATTTATTTAAGTTCATTTAAACCTTTTCTTTTACTTCAGATTTATTTCAATTAACTCATAACCTTAGTTCACCATAACCATAATGATTTGAATCATTTTTAAAGGTGACTCAAGCACAACTGAACTCTCTTACCTACAGTATAAAGAAACTCAATGGTTTCAGCAAATATCATATTTCTTACCTCATGAATGTGTGTGAAGCAGCAGATGTGTGTGTATGATTATACAGGGACAGTAAATTGGTTAAGTGGTTAAACTACTAAATCTAAGAATGTGAACGATCCTGAAACACTTCATTATATGATGCTGCTAGAAGGAATATAGCGTTATCAATTTACAGCTCTCATTGTTATCATCCCTGTCTATTATGTATTCATACTTTCCCATTTTGTCTGTTTAACACAAATAAAGTCATTACTCTCTCTGACTCTCTCTCTCTCTCCCGCAGGCAGCTGTGTATCTCTTTATGAGTGATGAGGGTAATTTCACCCAAACAGCCAAACGATCATTTCACCCCTCACACACACACACACACACACAAACACACACACACACATTTGTTGCAGTGTCTCCTGCTGTGGGCAGCGTCGTGTTCAATGAAGAGTTTATCATATTTAAAAACAGATTTACACCCAAACGAGAAGCAAATTGTTTTGTTGAGATGAGAGGCAGAAACAGTAATTGTGAGAGTTTTGACCGTCCAGCTGGTTAAAGATGAAGAGAGCGACGGTCATGAAAAGTCTGATGAGTTTAAATCAGAGACAGAAATTAACTGGAGCCTATGGCGCCAAAATGATCAAAAACGCCTCCCAAATTCAAGATAAAGAGGCAAAAATTGCCCCTTCGCAATTGAACTAAATCATTTACGGCTGTCACAATGAAAATAAATGTCAATTCGATCTTTGTTTGCTGCATCAGATTGCTTGTTTTGCAGTGTTAAATCTTTTAACCAATCACACACAGTTCTGTTGAGCTTATGAACACAATGGCCAATCAGAGGTGTTTAGATATGTCAGCGATGAAAATACGTTTTTTTCTCTAATCCTAAACAACAAAGTGCGTATACACTGTAAATAAGAGACTAGTTTTGTAGATGCACTGATTATAACAGGGTTTTTTGCATAACTTGCTCTAAACTAAACTAACGTCACGGACTCAATAAGATGTCATGTTTCCCCAAACACAAGCATGTTTCACACATACTTATTTTATTAAATTATATTATATTAATAATCATTATTACAATATCATAAGAAATAATCAGCCGTAACGGTTTTTATTGCAGCCATGCTCTGTAATGAGTTCCTGTTTTTAAATATATAATTCATAAATACATTTAAACAGTTATTGGTATTAGTAAAAGATTAAAATAATTAAAGTTAAGTATTGGTCATTTTAATTGGTCAATTTATTTGGCATCAAATTCAACACATTTAATAGGGCAAGTATGAAAAATGATCTGGAAATATACCCATTGCATGTCCCATGTGAGTAAAAAGACATGTTTTAGTAAATTGTAATTGTGTTATTCCGACACATTAATTGGCATACTAAATCGAAACTATGACAGACTGATCAAAATTGACTTTAAAAGGCAAAATATACATTTAAAAAAATCTTATTAATAATAAAATCTTGCTAAAAAAAGTTGTTATCTTATGTTCAACTGTGTTCACAGTTTTCTCTGTGTAATTTCTACTTTATCTCATAATAATTTTGACTTTTTTTTCTTATATGACTTTATTGATTGTCATAATTTATTATATCACAATTGTGACTTTTAAAGTCTATAATATATATATACTTAAGAATATATATATATATATATATATATATATAAAGTATATATATATATATATTTTTTTTTTTGCAGTTTGTAATTCATACTTCTCATAACTGCAGGAAACAAATTACAAATTGTAATATATACTTAGAAATACAAGAAAAAAGTCAGAATTGTGATAGCAACGTTTTATTATTCATTAATAAAATGACAATTATCATGCTTACTGTTTCTGCCTCTGGTTTGAATCCTGATTCAAGTATGATTACTGGAAGTGTGTCATTAATCAAAGAGCTGAATGCAATACCTCCAGTGTTTTTCCAAAGGAAAGCCTCCTGAGAATTGGCCGTTCTCGTTCAGACAGTCGATTGGTTCGGGCTGAATGATCTGTCGTCTCTGATTCAGGGCTGAGCCGGGTGAAGCTCTGCTGTCTCAGCTGATCATCTGCTTAAGTGACAGCACACCCCGAGCTAACCAGAGCCCCGACAAACCCAAATAACTCGGAATACCACGGATCACTGCAGGAAGAGAGAGAGGAACATCAGGGCCGGGATTTAGCTCAAAGTGAGCAAAGCTCAGCTCAGCTAAAGCATTCTTACATGAAACGAGTTATTCTGTCATCTTGATGTCTGTACATGGAAGGCAAATTATGCCATGTTAGAAAAAACTTATGTTTTAGTAAGTCATGACTGTGACTTTAAAAGTCACAATTATGAGATAAAAGTCAACATTATGACATACTAAGGCTTAGGACTTATCAAATCTAACTTGCTAAATAAATATTCATTTTATTTTGCCTTTTTATATCATAATTTTTACTTAACATCATAAATTCAACTTGATGTCATATACAGTATATCATAATATTATTATATAAGTTATAATGTCGGCAATTTCGGTTATAACTTTACATTTCTAAATGATAACACTCATTGACAAGAAGTCATAATGTGACATGCTCTGTCAGAATATACGTGCTAAGACATAATTACGAGATAAACAATTGAAATTATGACACAAGTCGAAATTAGTACTCAATTGAAAGTGACTTTAAAAGTCAAAATTGGTGTACTAAGCCATGATTGTAGGATTTAAAGAATCAAAATTATGATATACAGTAGTAAATTTTGACTTTTAATGACATAGATTCAACTTCATGTCACAGTATCTCATCAAGTCAAAATGATTACTTGCCATATGCCAAAATTTCAACTTTTTATCTCAAGTATAACTTTGCATGTCAAAAGTATGACACACTAATTGACATGAGATCCTAATTATGACATACTAAGTCAAAATTAACATGCAATTATGAGATAAAGTTTACTAATAATTTCAACTTGAATTTGATTTGAAATGTCAAAATTGACATAATTTTAAAAATCTAAATTGATGTAACTAACAAAAAGTCATAATTATGTCATACTAAATATTAAAAATGTACATACTTAGTTGTAATTATGAGATAAAAAGTAGAAATTGTCATATCAACTATCAAGTTGAAAATATTAATAGATCGAAATTGTTAGTCATAATTATGAGATAAGTCAAAATCATGAAAAAATAAATTAGCTAATTATTCAAATTTAGATATGTAGTCATAATTATGACATAATGTCAACTTTGACTTTTTTTTTCAATCATATGTTTCAATCATAATTCATATTTTTTTTAAACTAAACCTATTATCTCAAAATTTTTACTTTGTACATTTTAATTTACTGTCATGAATTAGTATGTCATAAATTAATATTATAATTATTAACTTATTTTCATTATCTCATATGATTCAAAACTTATTGCAGGGTTTATATAAAGCTCATCCAATCAGAACTTTGTTTTATTAATCATATTCCAAGGTGTTGGAACAGTAGATCGTAGGGTTAACTCATAAAAATGAATGCAAGTCACTTTGGATAAAAGCGCCTGCAGAAAGTATTATCGTGAATGTCATGGCCAGTAGTGCTTTACACCAAAATGAAAAATCAAGTTAAGCTCATTTAAGATCATAGGTTAATTAAAAATGGATTAAATGGTGGGATAAAAAGGGAAGAAAAGGATAGATGTTGCCAAATAACCCGTGTGTGCGCAGGTGATAAAAATCCATTTTAGGTTTTATCCCCGAGTGAAGAGACGTCTATGAACGGCTCAGGATTCCTCCTGTATGAAGACCATTAACATCACATTATGCAAATGGTAATAGCTAAACGCATGTCGAGGGTAAAGGCCAAGCGCAGCACATTTAGCAGACTGACTTTCATCTGCCCTGTGAAGGGTGTTTTCAATTAGAATCCAGCTAATTTCATTCACACCTTCAGTTCATCTGCTGGAGATGTGTCTTTCTGAGCCCAAGTGGCTCTGTGTTCCAGAACTCTGCTTTAATTGTCAGCGTTCCTGCATCGGACGTCCTTTAAACGGATCAGCAAAGTTACTTCAGAGCTGTTGGCTTAGACTTTAAAGCTACAGGAGCATCTGCAGAATTTATCACTGTAGCGTGATTTATAAATACATTTGTGTGTGCTTGTTTGTGCTTCGTTGTAATTTTCCCAAAAGGGAAAAAATAAATGATAAAAATAGTAAATGATGTTTACGTGAAAGTGTAAGAATGCAAACAGGTTTTCTGTTAGGGTTCGAGGATGAAACACATAGTTCGGTAATATTAATGTATTACAATCAGAGAGAGAAAGAGAGAAATAGCATGCACATGAATAGAATTTCTAGGAAATATGTAATTATTTTTTGAATGTTTCTTCTGAAAACAGTTTAAAACTTACACACACAATTTCTTGTGCATGTTATTTCTCTCTTTCACTCTTTCTCTAGATAAATACAGGATTTTAATACATTAAAATATTTGAATGTATTAATAAGTCCCAGCATTTTGCGCCCCTTATTTCTAAATAAATTGTTGACAACTTGGCATTTGGTAAATGGATTTAGATAGACACACACACAAACACTGGGACTATATTTTTTAAAATAAAAAATATACTTTTAATATAAAATGTATGATGTGTTTATGATTTTTCTATGACACAGTTATCTATCTATCTATCTATCTATCTATCTATATATATATATATATATATATATATATTGTAAAAAAAAAAATTAAAGAATCAGAAAATACATTGTTAAAAGGCCTCCTATTGAAGTGTTTGTTTAATAATACTGTTCAGTTGGGATTTGAGGTTACTGTTGCTTTAAGAGGCTGACCCTCTCTCTCTCTCTCTCTCTCATCCGTCCTCACCATCATTTACGAGGCAGCACGAGTGCCGGGCGAGAAACAGACAGACTCCAGCTCTGCCGGCACATGTGGAGGAAGACGAGAAAGGACAGCGAAAGAGAGGAAGATGCACTCCAAAGACCACATCCGCAAAGTGCAAAGGACAACAGGAGGGAACAGAGGAGCCCCAGGCAAGAGCTGGATCTTTACCCGGATCGTCCCGCACAAGTAAGTGCGCCCCATACCTGCCGCTTCGTTTCCAGAAGTTCAAATCTAGGAGGAAAAAAAGTCGGATGCTGCGTTTAAGAAAATTCACATGCATGAGGTTTTCCAGTTGATTGTGTCTTGAGTCATGAGTTACATCTCCTTGTTCTTCTGGACACCAGTCACAGATGATTGCACGCAATTTGAGCGTTTAAGATGATTTGAAATCAGCAGCCATGGAGCTCCGCATCGATCCGGGTCAGGCCGTGAGCGACTCGTCGCCTCCGCTGAAACAGACTCACGCGGGCGGCTTTAAGAAAGTGTGTCGGATCGAGGAGGACAGCACGTGTCCGTTCCCGGGCCTGCCGGAGGGTGTGCTGGAGATGAGGGTGAAGGAGGGCAGCAAGATTCGCAATCTCATGGGCTTCGCGATGGTGCGCATGCAGAGCGGCGGACTGAGGCAGGTGGTGTTCACCGGCTCCGGAAGAGCCGTCACCAAGACCATCACGTGCGCTGAGATCATGAAGAGAAAGCTGGGCGGCCTCCATCAGATGACCAAGCTGCAGTACAAGGGTCTGAGAGAGGTCTGGGAGAGCCAGGAGGGAGGCGACTCAGAGGTGACCGTCCACCGGACGCTCCCGTCCATCAGCATCCTGCTCTCCAAAGACCCGCTGGACCCGCTGGAGCCGGGCTACCAGCCTCCGGAGAATGGCTTGTGGGACGAGAGGAATGGAGGAGAAGCTTCACAGGCGGCCGAGAAACGATCTGTAGACTCGTCTGAGACTCTGAGCGAGCCGCAGGCCAAGAGAGTCTGTCTCTGAGGATCATTAAAGACCAGCGTTTGCAGTAAAACTCTCTCAGAAACAGCCTGATGGACTTGAACAATACACTCTTAAAGATAAAGGTGCTTCACGATGCCATAGAAGAACCTTTAACATCTGAAGAACCTTTCTGTTTCACAAAAGCTTAAAAGAGGGTTCTTTAGATTAAAAAAAGGTAAGAAAGAGAGACTGAATGCTTATTTGTGGAACCAAAAATGCTTCTTCTATGGCATTGCACAAGGCGTATTAGATCATAACCGACCCATAAATACACATGCACATCACTTGCAGCCATGATTTAGGAGTTTAAATCCAGATTTTGAGCATGCAGTTTAATTCTTAGATATAATATCAGATGAGTGTTTCCAGGAAATGCATGAACTGATTCAAAAACTGGAATGCATAAATGTTATTTCAACACTCTTTGGTTGAAACCGGTCTGATGCATCTACTTATCTCAGATGAACCTTGAGGTCAGGTGGAAATGATTTCAGATGCTTCATAACAGGTTGTTCTGCTGGAGAGATGCTGATACAGATCATGTTAAGGTGGAGTTAGAAAGCTGACCTGGCTCATAACTAACCCACAAATAGTCTTGCTTTAAATCCAGGTTTGAGCATGCAATTTAATTTGTATATATAATCAGACGAGTGTTCCCTGGAAATGAACTGATTAAAAAACTGGAGTGCATAAATGTGATTTAAAGTGCAATTTAAGCATTATTTGAAAATATGATGGGCAAAAGTATTTGTATTTCTGTATGGTATTAGCGTGGAGTTGGTTTTCTGACCCAGAACCACATTGTTTGGTCGAAACCGGTCCAGATCCACGCAAATGTCTCAGAGTGCAGAGTGAGATGCTTTCAGATGCTTCATATGTTCTTCTGCTGGAAAGATGCTGTGGTTTTTTTTTTTATTAGAGAGCTGATAAAGATCATGTAAGGTGGAGTTTGAGAGCTGACCCGGCTCATAACTAACCCACAAATAAACATGCACATCACAGTCTTCATTTAAATCCGGGTTTTGAGCATGCAATTTAATTCTTAGATATAATCAGGAAATTAACTGATTAAAACTCTGGAACGCTAACATCTGGAAATCTAATTTAAAGTGCAATTCAAACATTATTGAAAAGAAACCCAGAAGCAGATTATTTGATGGAAACCGGTCCAGTTTCATGCAAACGTCTCAGATGGACACGCAAGTGAGATGAAGATGATATCAGATGCTTCATAACGGCTCGAGCTGCTGGAAAGATGTTTTATTAGAGAGCCGATGAAGATCATGTTAAGGTAGAGTTTGAGAGCTGACGCGGCTCATAACCAACCCACAAATAAACATGCACACCACATTCAGGATCTGAGTTTCAGTCTTGATTTTGCAGCATCACTGATTTGATTCAGCATCTTTACTATAGTCAGACTTCATTTCCAGGAATCCATGAGCTGACTAAAAACTGGAACGCAGTTGAATAAACGCATTAGGTTGCTAAATACATCAATCTAATGTAAATGCAATTTAAGCATTTTTTAAATGTATAATAAGTGCATTTGAATTCAATTAATATGCAAGTATGACTAAAACTCAGAGACCAGCAGGTTTTAATGTTTTTCTTTGTTGAAATCTGGTTCAGATGAAGCAAAGAGCTCTGATGGAGTGATTTCAGATGCTTCATAACAGCTCCATAAGATGCTTTGTTGTTTTACGAGAGAGCTGATAAAGATCATACAGAGCTGAACATTTAGATTATAACCAACCCACATAAACGTGCAGTCTTGATTTAAGTTTAAATCTTGATTTTAAGCATGCAACATCACTGATTTAACTCAGCGACGCTAATATAATCAGACATGCTTTTCCAGACAATGCATGAAGTATTGATAATAAGCTTATGTTAAATTCAGAAATGTAATTTTAACGTTTTAGCAGGTGAAACTGGATGCAATTAATTCATGCATATTATATGAATAAAGCTAGTGATGTTACTGTGTCCCTGAGACCAATTTTCAGGGCAAAACATGCCGGAGTGAGATGGAGATGATTTGATTATTAGAGAGCTGGTAAAAACCTTGTTAAGATGCAGTTTGAGATAGCAGTGTTTTTCTGTTTTCGTTGTATTATTTCTTAGCTCAGCAAAACCAAACGCAGCAGCTCAAGCAGACTGACAGAGTTCAAAGCGTTTGCTCCTCAAGCTTGCTCTGAGGTTTTAACCGCACAGAAAGTGCCACCGTGTGCAACTTTTCCTGCGCTTTCATTCGGACAAAGCGTTCTGTTCCAGCAGAGCGGCACGTCGTATTACAGCACCGGGGCCTGATAAATGTCTATTGAGGGATTTTTTTGAGGGACGGTTGATTTAATTACCTCCACGCTGATAAGCTTCTACCTGCGACTGAACTAACCTGCACAGCCACAGCGCTTCTTTGACTGGATTACATAACGTCACCATCATAATGCTTGATCGCATCTCTGAGATGAATAATCTTCTGGAAAAGCAAACATGTAGTCTGGCAGAATGTTTGTGGGGGGGAAAAGCAATTTCCATCTTAAGAAGTTGAAAAAGGTTTGGTGACAGGCAGAGCATTTTCAGTGAACATCACTGGACGCTTTGAAAATGGCAAAATTATTGTGAAAGTGACTGATTCGCTTCTGTGTTTTGAAATATTTCATTAAAATCACCTGCAGCGTGAGAAATAGTGCCAGTCCACTCCGATTCCAGTCAATTCTCTATGTTCTGTTGGAAATGCATCCTAATTAATCATTAAAAACTAATGTTGAATTCATTCAGAATCACAGATTATTGAGGAATTTCTGAAAAAAAGACATTTATTGACATGATTCTTAAGTGTTTGGCCAATAAAGTCACGAAACGAGACTTAATATCTCATGCAATTTTCTTCTCTCGTACTGTAAACTCATCTTTATTCAAGAATGTCTTGGTATTTGTTCTTGCAAATAGGAAGAATTATTTTGCAATGTCAAATTAACGCAACACTTTTATAAATGCATTAAAAAAGCATTAAGGGGCCATTAACTTGTCATAAAAGCATAATTAATAACTAGTGCTGTCAAATGATTCATCGTATCCCAAATAAACGTTTTTGTGTACATTATGTGTGTACTTTATTATTTATAAGTAAATACACACATGTACAGAATACTTTATATTTTGAACATATTTAGAAGGTTATACATTTATGTATTCATATTCTTATATTTTATTTTAAATACAAATATATTTAATATATAAGCATTTTTTCTATTTTTACACATGCTTGTGTATACACAGTTCTAACAAAAACCTTTATTTTGGATGCGATTAATTGCAATGAATCATTTGACAGTGCTATTAATAACATATACTTAAGTTTGGGACCAAATCAAATTATTTAGGTTTATTATTTGTATTGTTTGATATTTATATATGTTTCCTTGTTTTGAATCTTTAATTTAAATAAAATAAATTGCACACATCAGTTAAAATTCTGGCGACTATACCAATCAATTCTTAATATACAAATAAAAATGCATCATATTTCATAATTAAAATCTAACAATTCCTAGTAATTACTCTTTCATGTTGTTTGGCCAAATGGTCTTGTTTTTTTGCACAAACTTAATATCTTCTTAGTGTAAGACTGCTTAGATATTTGTAAAACAAGAATACAATGCTTTAAAGAGCCAATAAAGAATAATTAAAACATGACTCATAATATTAATATATTTAGGTTTGGGATCAAATGTAATTATTTAAGATTATTATTTTTTATCATTATTGTTTATAGCCACTTAATTCTTTTGAATCTTGCTTTTAAATGAAATAAATTGCAAATATGTTCAGCTCTCAGTGTTTTGCTGTGAATGCATCAGTAGAGTCACATATTATGATGAAATTTCTTTCGCACCGGTGTTTATTCAAACAATCCTTAAATGGTCCGAGAAGAAGAGCTCACACAGTGAAGTCAAGATGCCTTATTTTCAGTTCAGATCTCTTCTCAAAAGATCCGTGTGAGTGAAGAATTCAGTGACAGGCGTATGTGTGTGTGTGATGAACAACTCTCACACACACTGAGTGCCTCTGACAGAGTCACTTCATCAAAATCCCAATCTAGTGTTTTCTCCAGAAGAGATCCCAGATTGTGTCTCTATCAGTTTCCCAGCAGCAGCATTCATCACGTTATGATGTCTGCTCCCGATCCTCCAGCTCTGTCTAACCTCGGGACGTTTCTCTTGATCGTAATGAAAATCTCTGAGGGCTGAAAACCACTTAATGCTTTCAATTTATCAAAATGTCTCAGACGTGCTTTTAATATGTGTGCACAAAACAGCCCGTGCAATCTAATTGTGCTGATCGGCTCTGCAAATGGACTTTCTGAATGATAAAAAGCAGCTGATTTCAATCTTTCTGTTGTCCTCTCGGGTCTGTAAGAGACTTTAAGTTCAGGCAAAAATCACAGTTCTGTCATCGTTTGCTTGACCTAATTTGCAGAACAAAGATTTTAAATACAAAGGGTAACACTTGATTTTACAGTTACACCCATCAGTCGCTTATTACTATGCTTATTACTAGAATATTAGTGCTAATTAAGCATATATGAATGCCTTATTCTACATAACTAACACTACACAATACCTAACAACTACTGCACTAATTATTAATAAACAGCACATTAAGAATTTATTGAGGGAAAAGATGTAGTTAACAGATGTTTTGTCCTGATTTACAGTAGAAAATATCTTAAATTAAGATGGTGTGTATTTAATTGACAAGAAAAAGATTTTATAGTGAAAGCTATACAAATTTAAGTGAGATTATGCTTAAAACAAGAAAAATATCTCTCAGTTTGGTCCAAAATAATGAACTTCGAGATTCGAGTTTTCTGAAGTATTAATTACTAATTGAGGCTTAATATCATAAGTTATGTTCCTTCTCAAGTAAATGCATAATGATTTAAGAATGTTAAATATTTTTTTTCTGGAAAAGAAGACAAAAATTCTAAGAATTAAAGAAAATGGTTGCAGGAAAAAATTCTGTTAAAGAAGCATTCAAGCATCATAAAAGCATGAACTATTGATTTAGAATTAGGACTGAATGTAGTTTTTAAGAATGCTATTTTTTTATTTTTAAAAGTTTTATCTTTCATTTAAATTAAGTTAGTTGCAGAATATGAAGCGCCATCATTTTTCAGGCCACTTTTCCAATTAATTCTCAGTATCCTGTTATAGAAATGCATTCTATTTTTTCATTGAATTAAAAAGCAATGCTGAATTAATGTAGAATTACACAATTTTCTGTAGCCTACTGGACCAAATAACGAAATCATATTTTATTAAAAGGCTTAAAATACAGTGAGCATTAAATAAATATAGATGCCCGAACAAGTGTAATTTTTTTCAATTATCCTTTGGAAATCTCATCAGTCATACTGTTAGCTTTCACAGTTGAAAGTGAATGAAGAAAAAGCGTTTCTGGTGAGTGAAGAATGACTCTGATCCTCTGATCCTCCCATCAGTGACTGGCACATCATCATCCTGGTTTTTCCAGCTGACTAAATGCTGATCTCAACTCGTTCCTGCTCCGGCTCCACGTAAATTCAACAAACTCTGGAGGGTCTCAGGCGGAGCGCGTTATCAGAGAGCGTCTTATCTCTCAGTCAGCAGCGCTCACACACACACACACACACACACTACACTGTAAATACTGCATCGACCTGAAGCCTCCGGCAGCCGTCTGAAATTGCCTTCTGAGTGCAGAAATGCAGATGAGAGTGAAGCAGGACACGAGCAGAGAGAAAGAGATAAAGAGAGGATCAATCCCTGACCCCAATCAGACGTTACTGCCTGAACAGGTCACTGTGTAAATGCTGCTGATTTAAAACACAGCTCTGTGATTATATGCAATTACACAGATACATCTGGCCAAAGTGACTGATATTAACGCAGCATCCAAGATGCACAACTGATGCCTTCATGCATTCCTAAGGAACTCAAGTCACGACCTTGGTGTTTCTTAGATTGACATACAAACCTGGTGGATTCAAGAGCTGCATATTAATATGGACATAAGAGTACTGTAAAGCTGCTTGAAGCTATATTTATTGTGAAAAGCAAATTCAACTTGTATTTAAGTCAGAATTATGGGTTGCATTTCATTTTAAAGGTGCCATAGAATGGAAAACTGAGTTTACTTTGGCATGGTTGAATAATAACAGTTCAGTACATGTACATAACATACTGTGAGTCTCAAACAC
>JAUCMU010000060.1:0-22129 GCA_032275025.1 Enteromius treurensis | reverse complement strand
AGACTAGTTAGGTACGCAGGAGCTAAGTCATTAAGTGCCTTATAGGTAAGAAGTAATATTTTATAGCTGATGCGAAATCTAATAGGCAGCCAATGCAGAGACTTTAAAATTGGGGCAATATGATCATATTTTTCCTGGTAAGGACTCTAGCAGCTGCATTTTGGACTATCTGTTTATTTATTGAAGATGCAGGACAGTGACTACTGAGATATTGTGTTAAAGTGCCCCTATTACGGGTAATGAAAGGTATTTTGGTTTTGGGATGCATGCATGCATGCAAATTCAAACAATACTTTTATTTTCTTATAATATGCAATTTTTTTCTACAAAATAATTCATTTTTCCAAACCACTCCAGTGAATGGTCGATTTCATTTAAAGCAGTGTTTAACGCTTAAGAAGCGACACCTAATTCTTTTAAAAAGACGGTGCGCTTTTAGATTTAAATCCTTACAGGATGTTTTCATTCACTTAGAGATGTGGTACACACCTTGTGGTACACACTATGTGGCACTTTAAAGACATTCTCTAAGATTATGATATTAGAAATTAAAGGCATAATATTGTGTGAAGGCATAGTGCAAGAAAATATCACAATATTATGAGGGAAGGCATTGCTACAAATTGTTTTTTTATTATTATAATTTTCATATTTTTATTATTTTTAACATGTCACTAAGATGCTGAGTAAAGGCATGCATTAAATGAAAAAACTGTGAAAATATGAAAGCATTATAGATTATTCATGTTTTTATTGCTTTAATATGGCAATACAATTTGTTTAAAATATTTAAATGATCATTAATATTTTTAGATTTGTAATTTATTTATTATTTTAATATGGCAATAAAATGAATTAGTAAAAAAAGACAATTTGAAAAATAATGTTATTTTTCATATTGTTTAATTTTAATGTTTGTCTTTTTTTTATGTCAAGATGAGGACATTTTACATTAATTTTAAATCACATTAACATGGCTATTCAGCTGTTGATATGAATTATAAATATACACCAAGGCCCCTCTCCATGCAAAATCTCAGTGTTTATTGATATTTCTCTCGTTCAGCAATTTTTTCCAATATTTAAAGCTGATTCTTTGAGAAAAAAATATGTATATTCTAAAATAAACAAATAAGATTTTGATGTGAAAACAAAACATTTTTACCATTTTTGGGTCATGTATGTCAATAGGTGTGAGAATGGGGCTTTTCTTACACTGAAAAAAAATCAATGCAAAGGAGGATAAAAGAGGCAAAATCCCTGGAAAAAACAGGGAAAAAACGTCTGGTACCCTGGTCCTGATATCCAACCCAATGACGCTACCATGCTTTTCCAATGAGGCGCTGACTCCGCCCACACAGCCATGACACGACGCAGACTAACGCCTTCAGAGTAGACAGCAGCGCTGCCAACAGTTACGTCATCCACAATCATTTTGTGCTAAAACAGAAACACATCTGTGAAAGTAACCCTCATCCTTGCCTCCAATTATACGCTGAATGTTCATGCTGCTCTTGTTCATACAATGAAAAATGACAAATTATGATTGGAAATTTGGGTCCGTGGCTCACTATTTGACTTTAGACGTCTGGAAATATAGTACACAAATGATATAGATTACCTTTAAAAAGTTTTGTTGTTTGTTATAGTTCTTCGAGTCTCCGGATTAACTTTTGTTATATAAAAAAGAGAAAGTTATTCTTCTAAACTCTGTCTGTTTATCTTAGCTAAAACCAACATTAGTTTGGTGGTGTAACTGTTGTTTGTCATGGCAGATGTATTTCAGAAGCAACTATGGCTTCGGGCGCAGGTTATTATTATTATTGCTGAAGGAACTGACTTCTGGTCAGTTATTTTAAGATGTACAAAATAGCTGCTGGCTCGTTTGCTCCAATGCACGATATGCTGGAGCTTTATAGTTTTATAATGTATCCTTGTGTAAATGGGTCTTTAGGCTCATATGGTTTTTCCCTGAACTGATTCTCTGAGTAAGTGTAGAACTCTAACTTATTCTGCCCAGAATTCAGTGATGCTGAGAACTTTTCCATGTCGTATTTTTATAAATATGAGTGTTGGCGTGGATTTAAGCATACGCACGCTTTATAAATGTGGCCCCAGATGTGTTCTGCTGGTGGAACATTGCCTGGTACAGAAAACACATGAAAGAAACCTTTGTTCCAGAGTTGTAAGCCTCAGCACTACTGGAGCCCAGATTTGTGTGCTGTGGCTGGAAGGCGTAACCTTACTGTACCAATCATATAAAAGTAACACTGGTTGTGCACCATGTGAGGGACCCGTCTTGGTATATAACTGTTAGTCTTTGTTTACACTAAAACGGGGTGTGCAGCGTATTCGAGGTTGGAAAATGCCAAAGTAGTGTAAACAATAGGCGTATCCGTAGCAGTCTTAAAACTAAAACGCACTAGTGAAAATCTCTTTTCAGTTAACGTTATCCGAAATGTTCTCATGATTTCATAAGAAGCTTTTAGTTGACGTAAATGTTCTACGTACGCAGCTATGGCAACGACGATTGCCGAAACAAGTGAAAAAAGAAACAACACAATCTCAAGCCCTTCCCGCTCCTTGAGGTTCACTCTTGCCTGATCTTAATCCTTCTTAATGTTAATTTCTCTGATATTTTCCCTTTATTTTAATCGGCCATCTCACTTTATTGATCTGCTAATAGCCGTCTTGTGAACTCAAATTGAGCGCTCTACTCTCTTCACTTCCGGTACAAGACACGCCTCCTTACTGCTGATTGGCTACAGAGACATACGGCTCTGCGGCATACAAAACGCAGAAAAAGCGAGTTTAAAAAAGTGTTTATCTTAAAATTCAGTTTTTAATTTCTCTATATAATTTTTCTGTTCAATTTTTTATGTTGCAGTGGGAAAATACAGTAAGAATCAAAATTTCAAGGACACATTTTAAATGAAGAGATACTTCTATCTCATAAACTCATGTGAGGGGGAAAAATGTAGAATTTTGAGTTTAGAGTACCTTGAAATGAACTTTATTATATTTATATGTTTTTTTAAATTATGTGGTGAGAAAAAAAAGGTTGCAAGAAAAAAAGTCAATATTTTAAGTCAAAAATCTGAATTTTGCAATCACCTTTGAATTATTATTTTATAATTATCATTATATTATATTATCACACAGATTTCGCAACAGGTTTATACTTTCTTTTTTATTTGATTTATGCCTCACTACTGAAAACCGAAAACCTTTTTTTGGACACAACATTTTGCTAACACACCTTTAAAGGCCGATCACAACTGAACACAGAACACAGCTTATAATATTTAGTTTATTACAAACAAAAGCCCTGCTGTTTCAGTACGGTGTACATATCATACATATATTTAATAAATCCCAAAGGTTGTATCGGCTCCGTCTCTGTAGCGGTCCAGGTATCTAAGAGGCTGTCCGTGAGGGTACTTCTTCTGCGGTGGGTGATACACTGGAGGTCTGTTGTACTCAAACACTGGCTCTTTCATATCTGTTAAATATGTTTCAAGACATTTTTTTTTCAGTTCCAGAGTTTTTGATTGTTAAGCCACTTTTTAAACCTGTTACTCACCTAATAGTGTGTGAAAGATGTGAGAGACAGACTGATCCCACTGGCTCTGGAAAAATGCCAGACCAGCTGGAGTAATTGCATCCTGGTGCTTCCTGTAGAAGTCTAATGTTCGGAAAGTCCGTTGCTTTAAAGAGTAACTATAAATACGAGAGAAAGAATATATATTTCTGCAAATGCTTTTTAAAAAATTAATACTTTAATTCAGCCAATATGAATTAAACTGATCAAAAGAGTTAAAACATTTATGTTACAAAAGATTCTACTTGAAATAAATGCTGTTCTTTTGAACATGCAAGAATTCTGAAAACTTTTGACAAGTACTGTGTGTGTGTATATATATATGTATATATTTATTAAATCAAGACCTTACTGTCAAGACCGTGGCTGAAAATACTGACCATGGGAAAGACCGGATGTCTGTGCTAAAATCAACCAGATGCTCCTGTTTAAACAGGATGTAGATGTATCTGTGAAACCCTGTTCCTCTGGCTGGAAATGGACTGATGTAAGGGCAGAGCTCTTCCCCTGATGACACTGAATTTCCAGGGATATTCCCACTGTATTAAATTAGGAATTAAAAAACAGATCAAATCATGTATTTGTGCCTGGATTTTCCAAAGTTAAGAATGATGTCAGTGCATGAGGTCAAGGTGAGCATGGTGCACATTATAGCACTTAACATTTACAGGCCTCAAGTCTCTATAACATTAGTAAATAATGGTCATATCTACTGCATATTCATAACTACTATAGCAATCTGTACATTGTTCATCTATTTGCAATTTCTGATTATAGTTAACACAAACTGTGTATTATGTTCGTAGTACTGTACATCCATCTGTAATATTATCCAGTTTCTGCTTGTACATATCAGCTATAAGCGCACTTATAACTTATACGTGTATCCCACACTTGCTGCTTATTGCACTGCTGGTTAGACCTAAACTGCATTTCGTTCGTACATGTGTGTAAGGACAATAAAGTAGAATCTAATCTAATCTAAACATTATGATACCAGATGTTCCTCCTTTGAATAAAAAAGTATGGATATTGTTCTTGTTGAAATGTGAGCTATGCTGAATTTTTATATATATATATATATATATATATATATATGTAAGGTGATACAGGATAACAAACATACTCACACTAGCCAGTGAAGATACTCCTGCTCACCGTCCAGCAGATGCTCATCTGTAGAACAGATACCATTTATGTCACTGTATCACCATCTTGTGGAGGAACTTCAAACAGTTTACTAAACACTATTTCTGAATAATATATTTACTTATATACACACACATTCCTATATTTATATATGAATGAATGAATGCAGCATATATATAGTCCTTTATAATGTATTGCCATACACCCAAAGCACTTTAAAATCATGTGGGGACAGGGGTCAACCACCGCTAGTGTGCACTAGTGATGCATATATATTATATGTATATATACAGTATATATATATATAAATAACACAAACAAAAGGTATGCGTCCACAAAAATTATTATTTAAATAAAACAATGTAATTGTTTATGTTTATATATTTATGGCGGTCAAAATTATTAGAACAGTATTATTTCCAACAAGCTCATATTTAATGTACCTGGGCTGGTTAACAACAGCGTCCAGAGAGAGTCTTCTTCTGCTTCAAAATGTACCCGAGGTGCTTGTGCCGCCTGAGGATTTCAGACAAACAGTGCAAATCAAAGTCAGTTTTCTTGATTTTGAACAGAAACAGTCGTCACATGTTTTGAGTCCTCACCTGACTCGGTGTTAAGTGATTCCCATAATGCACTGCAGCACTGCTGTCCTCTCCGTATGCCACACGCAGCATGACCCGTGGCATAAAGTACGCCATGGGAAAGAGGTCCCTGTACACCCCGTAGTGTTCGGCGATCCTCTTGATGTGGTACGGTCCGTTTTTCTGCTCCCACTGTGTCTTTACTCTGTCAAGGGAAACACGCACTGGAAGCAGATAATAAAAAAAAAACGTTCAGTTAAATGTCCTTTTTATATATTTACAGTTAAAATAAATTATAATCACTAATTTTACAGTTTTTCATTAAGCCAAAAATTACATTTATGTAATGTACTGTTTAAATATACACTAGTACAGAATTTATTTAATTATTTATGCTGATTTCTACAACAACAGAAAAAAAGTAAAAAATAATTTGGTTGGAAAATACGCAATGCAATTTTATTTTGCAATGATTTTTCATTTAATTCTATGAAAACCTGCAACTTTGATATCGTTGATGAGTCACTGCATTTGCTGCTTGATTACACATTCTACATCAATTATAAACAGTCTTTGATCTTACATTTCGTCATTAAGCAACTTAAGCGACTTAAGGCAGCAATCAAAATGAACAAAAGAGCAATGATATGCAACTGCTATGACAAGTCTCATTCAGCTTACTGCAGTACATATAGGAAGATTTTTTTTAAATTATATAATAAAAAGAGAACAGATAGATAGAGCAAGAATTAGATGTCTTTTTTTGCTTTTGTTAGTTGTATAAAAAAATAAAACAAAATACCCTGCCTTTAACTGGCTCTGCTTACTCTTCAGAGGTCATGACGGTTCACTGACACACTTACATGTTCGTAGCCGATCTTCTCTTTCCATCTCTGGTTTCCTTTTGTTCTCCAGAATCACCTTCTTCCTCTCCTTCACCTCTGTCTTCCTGGAGGGACGCTGATATGGGAGCCCGATGTTGACCAGCTCGATGGCTGCCCACAAAAACAATCAACACTCTCTGAGCCACACTGGTATTGTAGCTCTTGTAAAAATAACCAGGTAACCGATGACTTACCTTCTTTCTTCTCCTCCTCTCTGTATTTCCTATAGGTCTTCCACCAGACGTCTTTCCGATCCGCCTCTTCTGCCGCTCTCATGTAGCAAGTATAACTGCGATATTTCTCCAGAGAGTCCAGTTGAGCCCAGTCAATGTCTTCATTAGGCATCGGACCCTGAGGGGGAGACCGGTGACCTAGAACAGCTACAAAATCAACAGGGGATTTATTATTAGTATTATAACAACAATAATAAGAACACAAAAATGTTGTAACATGAATGTGATAATCATACACGTTTAAAATTGAGATAAATAATTATAAAATGTTATAATAAAATGTTGCAATATAAAATAATTAAAACTAAAACAACAGTAATACATATTATAAATATTTATTATTGTATTTTGTATACATAATAAAAACTAAATATGAATATTATATTATTTTGTTCATTTTATTTTATATCAAATCACCATTATAAGACTAATAATACATTTAATAATAATAAACATTATGATAACATTTAATATAATATAAAACAACAATTTAAAAAGTGTTGTAGCACAAATGTAATAATAATTGCTTTAATGTAAACAATAAGCAAAAAGCATAATTATACTTTGTAATATGTACATATGCTGCTGTAATAAATGTTATAATAATACAAATAACAAATATAGCATGGATATTAATAAAATAATAACAACAATTAATATTTATAATGCTGAAACATACAAATAAATATTACAAGGCCTTAATATAAATGTAATAATAATAATAATAATAATAATAATAATAATAAATAAAGATAAGAGAACATTTAAAAGAAGCAGTGCTTCAGAAAGACACGAAAAACGGCCGGACGGAATGAAAATGCAGACTAATAAATAAATTGTCTATTAATTGATTATAATGATTAGAATAAGTAACGTTGGACAGATAAATGTAATAAGTAAGTTACACATAAAGGTCATTCACACCAGAAGGCTCGCGCTCGCACAGCAGCGGCGTTTCTGATTATTAAACGGATTAACCGGATTCACACAAATATCGTCCAGCACCGCTCACCGGTGGACCGAAGACCCCTCGCGTGATGCTTTAGCCCCCCATCCACCGCCACCCGCAGCAGAAAACACGCCGCGCTGCGCAGCGCCATGATGAACCGCTCCGAAAGCGGCGAGACGTCAACACACAAGACGCGTGACGTAACGTGCGCTTCACGTCATCGCGTCTGTGCGTTCATGCGTATGGAAAGCGACGAGGTTCGACTGCGAGAAATCCACAGCGCTGATACAGGATTATTTCACGTTTCTACACATCTGATGAGCAAATATTCCAGTGAGTATTACAAAGGAGGAGTTAGTCGACTAGCAAATGTTCTGCTTTAATTTTAAAAGTACATGCTGTTTAGTGGTGATGTAAGGTCAGGTGGAGTTTGTTTATTTACGGTCTCTATGTTTTCACCGAACAATTACTAATGACTATAATTCATCAGTCAAATTATTTAACTCGGTTTATAGATTATAGATCGTTTCACTTCAACATATACACTTATTTGATGCTTAAATCTATCTATACGTGTATATCTATCTAAACATCTGTCTATCATCAACTGTACTGTATCTATTTATCTATCTGTCTACAAGTTTATCTATCTATCTATCTATCTATCTATCTATCTGTCTATCTGTCTGTCTGTCTACAAGTTTATCTATGTATCTATCTCTATGTGTCTGTGTGTGACAACATGCCCCTGTTAAAGTTTTCTGCTGTCATTAACAATGACATTAACTTTTATTTTATACATTCAGGTTTCCAGATTTATAATGGATGATCATGTGCAGTGCACGATCTGCTTGGATCCATTTCAGTACCCGGTGACAATCCCATGCGGTCACACCTTCTGCAAGGGCTGCATCTCCAAATTCTGGGATGGAAAAGACAACGACTTCCACTGTCCTTTTTGCCAAAAAAACTTTGACACAAGACCTGAGTTGAATCGCAACGTGTCTCTGTCCATGTTAACGGAGATCAGCACGCACAGTCCAGTTAAGATGGATATGAGCGCAGGAGCCTCCATCCACACGGATCCGGAGCCCGAGCAGATTTGTGAGCGGCACCAAAAACCTCTGGTCATCTACTGCAGGAACGACAGCATGTGTGTTTGCTACGAGTGCTCTGTCAATGAGTGCAAGGGCCATGATAAAATTTTGGTGGTAGAAGAACGGAAGAATAGAGAGGTATTGACATACAAATACTGTAAAGTTGAAGTAGTATATCATTACTATTATACTGTAATATGTATTTGCTTCACAGTAATGAGAATTTAAGGGGAAAATAGGCTACATTTTTACTAGTCATTTCCAGTATTATTTTTTTCTTTCTTTAATTTTTGAGTAACATATATTTATAGATTTTGTGAAGTTCAACCCGTAAATGTCTTGTATATAGAATGCATATATATATATATATATATATATAAAATTTATTCTGTGCAGGCAGAATTAAAGAAAAAGGGAGCAAAATTAAAAAAACACCAGGAAACTACTGAGAGAAACCGTCTGGAGCTCATGGAGAACATGGAGACAGCAAAGGCAAGGCATTACCTCATTCATTAGGGACTTTATCTGAGCATTAATGCATGTCATACATATCCATAATACCCATAAATCTACACTAACGTCTGGCCTTAATCATGCAATCTTAACTATTTGCTTATTTATTCTAGACAGCAACTTGTTTTTGGCCAAGCAGTGTATATTAGTGAATGGTTTTGAAGGATTCATGTTAGAAAGGATGACTGCTCATGGCATGTGCGTTGTTCTCCCTCTGCTTTATCAGGTATCACTACAGCAGACGTCTCAGTGGGTGAACACCAAGTTCTCACATCTGATAAAGGTGCTGACAGAGAAACAGGAAGTGACAGAGCTGTATCTGGAGCAGCAGCAGGATGTGACATTATTGCAGGCTGAGGAGAGGCTGGCTGTTCTGGAGGAGAGAGCAACGCAGCTCACTGCCCTTCAGGAGGAGATCAGCAGTCTGCGTTCCCTCCCTCCCTGCCAGCTCATCAAGGTCTGTTTTATTTTATTTATTTATTTATTTTTAATGCAATTGATTTATTAATAGTGCTTTTGTTTTATTTTTAATTACATTTAATTAAATGCTATTTATTTATTTTCAGAAATGTGCATCGCAAAAAATGGCCCCATGAAATGATTTTAACGTGAATTTGTTGTATTATATAGAAATAAATAGCCTTGCTGTTGTTGATACTACTTGCATTGTTTTACGTTGTTTAGGTGGGGGAAATATTATTGGTTATTGTCCAGTATTTTTATTGTTTATGATATACTTATTTTACTAATAATTGTAAATGTTGTTACAGATGTGAATGGGTGTCATTTGTGTCTGATGTCTGTGGTTATGCTGATGCAGGACTCTAGGTTTATAGAGGTCCCACAATGCAGTGAAGTTCCTGTGGATGTGCATGTGAGCGTACAGGAGAAACTGACGCCCATCACAGACGTCCTGTCCCGCGTGTCCAAGCTGGTGTGTGAGGACCTAGAGAGAGCCGTTCAGGTGTCCGCAGGACAGGATAAAGAGGGTGAGGAATGATCACAGTTTGTTCACTGACTGTCTTTGTGAAGTACACACAGATATGGCTCGGAAATCACTAGCTGCTTCTATATAATAATAGTTTAATTAATTTTAAAACAATGTTGATCTATATTGGTCTAAAAATACAGTATTAATCATATGTTCAGCTAGGGCTGGGCAATTAATCGAAAAGTAATCTAAATCGACATTCAGAACCTATAATCGGTCAAATATTTCCAGGTCGATTATTTTGAATACTTTCCCTTTAAAAACAATACCGTGTGTGGAGTCACGTGACCCGCTCCGTTACCCTACGTTCACACCAGACGCGACTTGTGCAAATAAATCACGCTATTCACACGTAGTTGGACGCTGAAACATTTTAAGTTTACTCGCTTCATTCGCGCATTAAATTCACTTCACATTAGGGGGGGCGCTTCTGCCAGGCGCTTCCAGTCTCTGTACATTGCAAAGGATTTGACTCCCTTGGCTACAGTGGAGCGAAGCGGGCTTAAACACCTCGCTAAAACTCTCGCCAGAAGATACACTGTGCCGTCGCAATCACATCTTTCCTGCGCTGCCAGACATTTACAAGACAACCTGAAAAGTTTAACATGCTCATGTTTCTTAGTAAAAACTTAGAGTGAATTCATGTTCATATAGTGACATGAAAAGATCACCAAGAACACCTCATGCAACCGTGTTTAGGAGAGTTCTATATTCATTACAGCAATCTGTTGTTTACATTGATACATTGCACATTAAAATATTTCTTTACAGAAGATGCAAGAAATGCACTGTTTAAAATATGATTTACAGGATATACAAGAGTTATTTTATTTTTACAGTGAACTATGAGGGCAAAAAAATCAATAAAATAATCGTTCATTAATCGTAATCGAGTTAAAATGTTCAATAAATCGCGATTTTGATTGTAGGCCAAATCACCCAGCCCTATATTCAGCACATATCACTCCGTGTCTATATTTATTTATTTATTTTTATTTAAAAAATACAGAAAAAATAATGGTCCTTGTTGTGACAATTTAATAAATGTGTTTATGTATAAAATATCAATTATTTTTTTTAGCAGTATTTACTTTATTTATTTGAATCTAAATTAAAATTCAATATATTAAATATATTAAAATTAACAGTCATACTTTTTGCAATGAAACCATTTTAATAATAATTATTTCAAATATCTTTCTTTAAATACTGTTTTATTTGTCTGATCAACATAATTTTTTCTGATGTTCTCATAGGCTCTCCTCAAGATAAGAGGCCAATTCTGGCTGTTGTTCCCAGTCCTGCAACACCATCGTATCCAGCCGAGAAAGAGGGACTGAACGCATGTACGTTCATATCATATCATGTCATCGCATGATAGTACACCTCTTTATTATTCTCAGTCTCATATGTAATTGTTCTCTTCATCCAGACCGCTGCAACCTTACCTTCGACCCTCGCACGGCCAACGCTCACTTACGGCTCTGCCAGAGCAACAGGAGGGCGGAGCATCTGATCTCGGGGCCCCGCCCTGTCCCGGTCGACGAGTCCCGCTTTGACCACACCTGGCAGGTGCTGTGTTTCCAGAGCTTCACTCACGGCCAGCACTACTGGGAGCTGGAGGTGTCCAAACCATGGGCCTACGTGGGTGTGACGTACCCGAACATCCCGCGCAAGGAGAAGGGCAAGCGCTGCATGGTGGGGATGAACGAGCTGTCCTGGAGCCTGCAGCTGGACGAGAGGCAGCTGAGCGCGTGGCACGCCGGCTGCAAGGAGTCTGTTGCCGCTCAGCTGCAGCCGAGCGCTCAGCCGCTGCGCATCGGGATGCTGCTGGACTACGAGGCCGGGAC
The DNA here is from genome assembly GCA_032275025.1 of Enteromius treurensis. Taxonomy (NCBI): domain Eukaryota; kingdom Metazoa; phylum Chordata; class Actinopteri; order Cypriniformes; family Cyprinidae; genus Enteromius; species Enteromius treurensis. The sequence continues at coordinate 10,281 of JAUCMU010000060.1, read as the reverse complement.
GCTGACATACTACGGCGAGGGACAGGTCCGGCTGCATGCTTTTCACTGCGCCTTTACACAAGCGCTGCTCCCAGCCTGCTGGATCGGGGAGGGCGTCACCATTACGCTGTGTGAACCACGAGCATGAACGTATTCGATCCTGGGAAACGCGTCCCTACCGTGGCTGAACTCCTGGTGTTTCTGAGCGGTGGTGAGATTTGATGAGCTCAGGATTCAGCCTGGGATGGCTCGGGATGGTCTGTGGAGAATTGTGTGAGGGCCGAAATATACTTCACACAAGTACATGAATGCAGATGCTCATATATGTGACCGTGGACCACACAACACAACCAGTCAATTTTATGAAATTGAGCTTATACATCATCTGAAAGCTAAATAATTAAGCTTTCCATACACTGATCGTCGAGATACAACTCTTTGAAAATCTGGATTCTGAGAGTGCAAAAAAATCTAAATATTGAGAAAATCTAAAAAAAATAAAAATAAAAGCCTTTAAAGTTGTCCAAATGAAGTTCTTAGCAGTCCATATTACTAATCAAAAATTAAGTTTAGATATATTTACTGTAGGATATGTACAAAATATCTTCATGGAACATGATCTTTACTTAATATCCTAATATTTATTCACATAAAAGGTAAATCAAGTATTGCTACGAATATAACTGTGCTACTTAAGACTGGTGTTGAGCTCCAGGGTCAAATATGTGCGTTTTAAAGTCTCTTGTGCTCAAAAATATGAAGTATTGTGACCATTTCAAATAAATCATTAATAAATACATTTTATTTAGTCTAGGGTGACCTCCTGCAAACATTCTAATGTTGAATACAATTTTCCCGCATCAGGGAGTCACTATCAAAATGCGGAGCATTAAATCACTTTAATAGCTGCAGAACCTGTTGGATGAAGGGTTGCCAGATCCTCATTTTGCATGGAATTAGGCTGAATTTAAACTGTTGCAGAAGGTAGATTTTCTCCCGTGTGTTAAAAGTTTGAAATAGCGCATACATTATATTTGATTAAAATGCTTTTAATGACATATCGTGCATTCTACCTGTGATACAACGGTGGTTAGATCGTAAGTTTTATGAAGGACGACCACTGGTAGGAAGACTTTTAGCTATGTTTATGATCAAACTGCATAGCAGGGACTGTGAAATATGTATCTTAGGTATGGAAGTGGTATATGGTCATTGGGCTACATAGACCCCCCATAAACCCAACAACCCCCAGCCCAGTATATTAGAAGGATTTCTGAAGGATCAGGTGACACTGAAGACTGGAGGAATGATGCTAAAAAAATCAGTTTTTAATCACAGAAATAACTTGCATTTTAAAAATTTTACTGCATTTTTGATCAAATAAGCCAAGAGACTTCTTCAATAGTAATTATATATATATATATATATATATATTAAACATCTGTATTTGTGTACTTCATAAAGTGTGTTTCTGGCCTAAATCTTTGCTTGTGGCCAAAGTCTGGCAGGTTACATGAACCTTTAAGATGTTTTGAAGAGTTTGCATCGAGGGCCAGCTGTGCACTTTGTTTTCTTGTTGTGTTGGAGAGGTCAAAGTTATTTTTTGCCGTATCCACTCCTAGTACATGATTCCCATTAGTAGTTTTTAAATATTCAGAATCAGATCTGGTCACCTGCCATTTCGAAGAACATGTATTTTGTGTTCATCTTGTTTTTCTGTGCTGTAGTATTATAGTAACAGTGTTTTGTATTTGGACGTATTTCTACTGTGTCAGTTTTAGTAGTATTTTGATTCTTTTTTACAGAGTGTAACTACATCATCTCCATCAAACTTATCTTTTAACACTTCAGATACTGACATCTGTGAATATGAGATTAAATTTCCCTCTGTAATCCTCTAATCTAGTTGTTGGCTTTGTTCAGAATAGCATACTTGGGTATCTTTTTACTTAATTTAGCAAGCGTTAACACTGCAATGAAAGCCTTTTTTGGTTGAATTTGGTCCAAACAGACCAGTCAAAAAGCTTATATTGCTCCCAGTCCCAAGTGGAATGTTGCATTGTGGGATGCAGTGTGTATAGATTATTAGTATGCTATTCTGAACGTAGCCCTTCTATTCAGTTGAACACTGTGTGCGTTATATCAGAATACGGGATCATAATGATATGAAATCCTTCCTTTTGTAGCGTACTTGAGGTCTGAGCTCATTTCTTTGAGCTGACTTTTATGCACTAACTAGTCAAAGGTAGAATTGTCCTTATTATTGGGGGACTGTTAGAACATGTTAGAAAAACGATTCAATTTGCACAAGCCATCAGGGCTGGAAGAGTAAAGGGCAACCTGGAAAAGCACAAGTTATTTTGAATCTCCTGAGAGACTTTTACCGATGAATGTGAACGCATCTTGATATCTGTCTGCTTTTGAAACCCTGGTCATCATGTACAAGAACATTGAATACAAGACATCCATAAATCAAATGCATTGTTCCACTTGTACAGGTTTACTTTAATAAAATACACTTTAAATAACACAGTACAGTCAAGGTCATGCGTAACTCATTAAATGTAGAAAGAAAGAAAGAAATTAGGGGGGGGGGGGTCATCAAACTCTGTCCAGGAGACTGAAGGTGCATGTAGGGTTAAAGTGCATCTTTAGTCTAACTGCTGCATGCTACAGAGATACCGAGACTAGTACACACTGCTGCAAAACACGTCTGAAACGAGCTTCATCAGATATACATCATATGTAGTGTTTGTGAAGGTGACTTTAGACAATGCTCAGTCGGTTGGATTACTTGGGTTTTTGCTCCGGCAGTGAAAAATGAGTGCAAAAGAAGCCAAAGTGGAATCAACAGCAAACTAGCAGCCCGTCCAATCAGATTCAAGAACCAGAACTGTTGTATAAAATGAGACTTGTAGCATGTAGGTTTAGGCTAGAAGAACAATTTACCTAAAAATAAGAAATGCTGAAAATTTGCAGTCTGAGGCATCTTCATTTTCCTCTACTTCTTTAAGTGATGCGTTTGACTGAATGTGCATTAAAGGGCGTTCGCATTTGATTGGCAGCAGCTGAGCATCCGGGAGTCTTTTCTTTTCAAAGACAGATTGAAGCGACTGCTCGAGTGTTGCGTAACAGGTGAGTGGCGACAACTAGCGATCTTCCATCTGATAACGCAGAGCAATGACCGGAAGCGCTGTTAATGTGAACGGCGCTCCAGCGTTTTTGGGCCTCGACTCTTGTGCAGCTAGCAAAACATTTCAAACCTCGTTCAGTCGATCTTTACAAAATCACTCATCATGTCTCCGAGATATACTAATTTTCAAATTTAGAAAAGCTCAATCATTTACTGTTGGTTAGAAAGCTAACAGTCGACCCCTCTCATTTTATTAACGTCTCTCTCTATCGTCCCTCTACATAGGCCGGGTCGTGTTAGTGCAGAGACCTGCTGGTGCCCCCGGTCACTGCGAGCGGCCTCGCCGGGCGATTAACTGGAGATGGTGAGGGGAAGAGAGGATGAGATGAAGGGTATGGAGAGAGAGGAGAGGATGTATGCTCGCTGCAGACACGTCTACTGGTTCTTCTTGTCATCGGGTGGGGAGTAGGGTGGAGGCTTGTCCTTCAGAATTAAAACAAAACCGTTTTCTCAAATTATTACCAAAACTGGTATTTGCTTTGATGCAGCTCAAGACTCTGGACTTGACTAAGAGGCTGACTGTACTGTATAATATGGACTTTAACACATTGGTTAACAGGTTGAACCTGGTTATATATAGTTGACAAACTGAACTTGGTTGCAAATGGATGTTACTTGGACATAGTTACTGGTTATACGGATTTAACTACGTAACATAAAAACCTTGTTAAACATTAACTTGGGTTATATATATACTTTGTTGTGGTTAACAAGTTGGACTTGGCAATATATGAACTTTTAATATGTTTAAATTGGTTATGGTATATGAACATATACTGCACGTGGGTCTTGATACAAGATAAACGTGGTTAATAGGTTAGATCTGGTAATATACACATTTCATCTTGGTTAACACGTTGAAACTATATGAAAATATATGAACTTGACTAACAGGATAGATGAAGTTGAACCTGGTTATACAGTATAGTGATTTTGTTAACATAATACAATATACTTGGTTAACAGTTTGCATATAATAGACTATAACAAGTTTAACTGGGCTTTGTCAACAGGTTGGAAGTGAGTATATATGGAGTTTGTTAATGGTAGGTTGAACCTGTATAGACTTTAAGATTAAACTTGCTTGCACAAGAACTTTGGTAACAAGTTAGACCTGGTTGTATATGGAGTTTAACTAGTTTAACTCTGTTAAATGTAGACATTGTTAGCAGGATATACTGTACTTGGCCAACAAGTTTGACCTGGTGGTTATAGACTTTAACACATTTAACAAAGGAGCTTTGCTATAAATTTATTTGGTTAACAGCTTGGACCTGGTTATTAACCTGGAGTTGGTTAACTCACCTCGGGCAGGTAGACCCGTGTCGGAGCAAACGTAGGTGCACTGGAACTGGCTGCAGCTTCAGCTGCCTTTGCTTCAGCTAGAGCAACAAATACAGTCGGCTTATATGAAAAGTCTGTCAGAGTTAAGCAGTAAAACAGCTATTAAAACTCAAGAGGCTTATACCTGCGGGTGTTCTGGGCAGGTCGGGGTCTGGAGGAGCGTGGTTCATCGGAGCTGTATACGGCGGAGGAGGCATGTAGGCTGCTGGTCCTTCAAATCCAGGAGGGCTGGGGTAAAATCCACCTACAGGACACAAATACAAAACAGCAGTTCAGAGTTAGAATATGAGTTTACCCCAGAATGAACATTCAGTCATTAATTACTCACCCTCATGTCGTTCCAAACCCATAAGACCTTCATTCATCTTCAGAACACAAAGTAAGATATTTTTGATGATATCAGAGAGCCATCTGACCCTCCACAGACAGCAACACAACTGAAATGACATAAATGTCAGTAAAACAGTCCATGTGATATCAGTGGCTCAACCAGTGAAAAAGTTATGTTATTCTTGTTTTTGCAAAAATAAGTATCGTTGTAGCATCGCAAAACTGAAGTCGAGCTGCTGATGTCACATGGACTGTTTTAGCGATGCATTCTGGATCAGTTGTGTTGCTGTCTATGGAGGGTCAGGTAGCAGCTCATCAAAAATATATTATAATTTGTGTTCAGAAGATAAACCAAGGTCTCATGGCTTTGAACGACATGATTAATTACAGAATTTTCATTTGGGGGTGAACTAGCCCTTTAAATGTCAGTACCTGGAGGTGGAGGTCCAGGGTAGGCGTATCCAGGAGGAGGAGGTGCGGCTGAATACATGCCGTTAGCAGGAGGAGGAGCAGGGTAAGCGTACGCCCCGTTCGCCATGTAAGGACAGCCGTAATTAACAGTCACAGGTTGCCCTCTGGATGCTGAAATGAATGAGCGAGGAGTCACTGAATGTACTGCTTCCACATCAAATCTGATGCCAAAACATTTTTTTATTTACATTTTGAAAACTGATTGAGCACAAACATACCCTGTGCTGCCACCTGTAGCATGTTCTGTCCAAATTCAATCGCTCCTCCCGCAACAAAAATCAACTTAAAGGTTGCAGAACCTTCCCAGCCCCCTGGAGCAGTGATGGAAACACGATTTAGTTCCACGAGCACATTGTTTCTTCTCTTTTTTTATGCTCACACAAACAATAAGTTTGACAAGGCTGCGTTTGAGAACTGGCCCCAACTGAGCCTGGTTTCTCCTTACGTGTTAAAATTAAGTTCTGTGTTTTACCTCTAGGCTCGGAGCTGATCGTGCCCTTGATGTAGTTGGCACCAAGTACTGGCTGTTTGACCTCACAGCCCTTCATGAGATAAAACGGCATCATGAACGACTGCAGAGGGTCCTTCCCTTTAGTCAAGAAGATCACCTAAAGATCAAACCAAATAAGCAGCAAATGATGAACATATTCATTTACTGAGGTTCTTTACAAACCACTGGACGAGACCATAATAAAAATATGTTTAAATATCAAGCACTACATTTATTTTGTAATTGTTTCCTTGCTCTGTCCTTATCATCATTAAAATATAAGACGATGATCTAACTCCTTCTCTTGTATTACGTACCCTGTACGGTGTCAGGTAGATGCTTCCCTTCTTGCTTTTTCTGAAGGCTTCTGGCAAGCGCTCTGCGTCACTGAACACCAGCTCCACATTCTCATATGACATCAAGACACTGTAGGAAAACAAATTTGGTTTATTACAGTCAGCACATTCTGTGCCAACACATAATCAACAAAGCCATCTCTACCAAGGAACAAAGACTTTTGTATATAGTTTTAAAGAAAACCAGTGTCAAAGAAAGAAGTAGTTTTAAGAGCATTTTCCTATAATAATATAATATTATTACCCTGCGCCTAACCCTAATAACAATGATAAAATATTAATATTTTAATTAAAAATCAATATTTATAATAACACAAAAATGTAAGAAATAAAATACGTTATTTTGAAATTTATTTAGATTATTATTATTAACATAAAGATTTTATAAATAAAAATCTAAATATAATTTTTTTTTATGGTATAAAAATATTACATTAAACATTATATAAACAATAATAATTATTATTTTAACTATAAGATGTAAATTATAACTAAAAACATTTGTCTATAATGTAATAATTCATAATAAATAATACTAGTAGGAGTACAAAATACATAAAAATATTAATGATTATAAATCAAGTCAACAATAATAATAACACAAAAGAACACAAGAAAAATATATGAAATAAAAATAATAATAATAATATTGCTTTTGTTGAGGATTATTTTGTGAATAATACAGCCTATAAATGTATTCTAAGATTTATTTTAGAGTTAATGAAGATAATGTAATGTAGAATAGATAAAATCGAAGTAAATAAAAAACAAAATAATAATAATAATAATAAAACGGTATCAAATGGTATCTGATTATTGGTTATTATTGGTTTGTTTATATGTTAAGAGATATGATGTAATTGCAGCAGTCATCAATTTCAGTCTTTATCAGATGTGTAATGAGATCACACAGCTACTGTGAAACTTTAAGAGCATTCTTCTTAAGAGCATGTCGTTTCTTTTAGCAGAAGCGTAAGAAGATTATTGCTGACCTACTGCGACTAATAGCCATTCACAGCACAGACGCGAATCCTAGCACGGCGAAGGCTGAGCTCATTAATATTAATGACGTAACGTGGCATTCGTCCAGTGGGTCTAGCTGATTGGCTGTAAGACAAACTGGAGGCACGTCAGACGGCACGCATCACGAATATTAATAAGGCTACGTGACTGAACGCTGCAGGAAGGTTTCCAAGCAACTTGAGCATGACTAAATTAATATTCATAGAGCACACTTCGCCATAGTAGCACTCTGAAAGCTGCGCAAGATCGGTGTTTTTAAAAGATAACAAGCTATGTGACTGAATATGAGCTGCATTTACAGCGTGTGAACATAACGTTACTTAAAACAGACGCATGCGTCTGTTTTAATGAATACAGAACACATGAATAAATGGGTGTGTTCTAACGGTTCGCGCGATGTTATTCAACACATGACACTGTAGACTGTACTATTCTTATTATGTGAACAGAAAAACGCATAAAGAAAAACACACAATGAATTCAATATGGACGATTTGGACAAATGCGTTAACGTTAAGTCAAAAATAGGACAGTAACGTTATCTGTTTTATATAAATTATTATAAAATTATTTTATAATTATATAAAAAAAAACTATTAACGGCAATATTACTCAGAGTCTGATTCCGCGACATTACCTTTCGCTATGGTTGATGATAACTCCGCCAGACTCGGAATGATTGTTATTGAGGGCCATGGCTGATATCTGTCTGATATTGTGTGAAATTGACGCTCTTCTACATACTACCAGTGCAAGTCAAAAAGATCCACATGCACTTCCGGTATAGGCCACGCCCCCCAATGACGCCAACGAGCGAGTTTGAGATATTTCCCGAACCTTCTCAAATAACAGATAAATACTTATTTAATCAAAGTAGAGTCATCTTAATCTAACAGTATTTTATTTTTCCAATACAGATAGATAAATTGTTTTACAAAACAATATAAAATTGCTTACTTTATTCCTGAAATAACCCGAAAAAAGGGAGAACGTTACATTAAAAACCAATATTTTAAACATTTAATTTTGGTGTTGCATCCAGGTTTTTTATATGAAACTGTATTGTTTTTATTCTGAACATTTTTCATTTTTGTATAGACGTTGTATTTAATGCAATCACATTAAAAGCCATTAATTAAATCACAGAAATAATAATAACAATCCCTTACTTTACTTTTTAAGAGAAAGTTATTAAAGAAAAGCAATTCAATTAGTCAATAAATTCTAAGTAACGCATTACACCCAACGCTGTGTACAACCAACAGACAGCAGCGACTTTTATTTTGTAACGTGACATCATGCTTAAGTAAACCTTAAAACCGCGTTAAATTATATTTATGTTTCCATGTAGGACAGAAGATTGTTTGGATCTTTAATCCATGCCATTGCTAAATAATAAATAATTACCACGAGGCACCCCCTGTGTAAAATATTGTATCTACGGCTTCCGAAACATCGTCATCTGAAACAGACGCCATTTTGGATCTTGTATGCAGAGGTGTTGTGCGTATACCTTTAGGTCTATTGTGATCCGACATGGCCGATACGACTCTTCAGTTTCCTACCATGTGAATAACACAAAACGTCGCTCTGCGTGAACTCGTGCGTGTGTTTCCTGCGTGCTTTAGTGGAGCGGCATGGCTTCATCTGCGAAGAGGCGAGCTATTGAAACGGGACAAAACCCTCAAGCCAGCGATGAAAGCTCGGACGAGGGTCTGGAAGACTCTGGCGACGAGGATAGTGAGAATTCAGAAGAAGAAATTAACGAGGTAAGTTGCGATTTTAACTGTTATGGGCAGCCAAAAATGTCGTAATGTGCAGGCCAGACTCGCTCTGTGTTGAAATAACGTTACGTCGTTGTGTTACCATATCTATGTGTTTTGATTTGTGTTTAGGAGGTTATCGTGGATTTTGAAGCACACACAATATCTGACAACGACTTTCACGGCATTAAAACCCTTCTGCAACAGGTCAGTTACAGAGGCATTCATGTCTGCATTGCACTGAACAAACAGAAATAACGTAAACTGCCTAATTTGCGCTTCAACATAACGTTACATTTAGAAGCGCAAATAATAAATATGCAAATTATATTTTCACTCATGTTTTTGTTTTTCCAGCTGTTCCTGAAGTCTCATGTTAACACATCTGATCTGACTGACATCATCATCCAGCAGAATCACATTGGCAGCGTCATCAGGGTGAGAAATAGTTTTAATTTGATACTTTCTTAAAAATTGGTTTATTCATTTTTAATACTATTGTTTTAATGTTAATTTATCTGCATTGCACATAAACATATTCTGATAACCACCATAAAAATGGAAACAAGGATGAGCTATGGCTACATTAAGTTTTAGTTTTTTTTAAATATAAAAGTTAAGGGTCAAATATCAGATCCTGGTTGCAAAAACACTTTAAAGCTAAGGAGAAAACAATTCATTTTAATTATAATCAAATCAACACTATGCTTTTAGAGACTTGTTTAAGTAAAGACTTTTTAAAATTATTATTTACGATAATTTGATCCTTAACAGTTTCATTATGTATGTTTCATTATATTATTAGATGCAAGTAAACCTAAAAATAAGTTTGTTTGTTTTTTTAAACCAAGTGTCACAAGGAAGTGCAAAGATAAACATTTAATTAAATAATATTTAAATAAAGAATAAAATTAATTAATGTAATTAATTAATGATTGAATACAATATTGTTAATAGATAAATAAAAAATGTAAACAAACTTAATAAATCCAAACAATACATTACTGCAATGGTTCAAAAGTCTAATATACTAAATATATTCTTACATTTATAAGTACAGTTTTTTTTTGTTTTTTTTTTTTGTTTTTTTTGTTTTTTACATGAAAATAATTTCTTTGATTTATATATTTGAGGAACATAATATTTTAAAAATGAAAAACCCCTGCCCTAAAATACACTGATAATCACCATATACATATATGTGTATATATGTATGTATATATATGGTGATTATCAGTGTATTTATCATATATATATATATATATATATATATATATATATGTGTGTGTGTGTGTATATATGTGTGTGTGTATATATATATATATATATATA
>JAUCMU010000057.1:1448175-1459132 GCA_032275025.1 Enteromius treurensis | reverse complement strand
GCGAGGAGCATTAGGTCGGAAAACCATGTCCGGGAGGGCCAGTAAGGCGCTACCATCAGAACTTGCTCCTCGTCCTCGCTGATCTTGCACAGGGTCTGTGCAAGGAGGCTCACTGGGGAAAAGGCGTACTTGAGCCCCTTCCAGCTGTGTGCCAGTGCATACCTGCCGAGGGGCGCGTCGGCGAGGGAGTAAAACAGGCAAAAATGGGAGGACTCGGGGAAGGCGAAGAGGTCTATCTTGGCCTCACCAAAGTAGCTCCAGATCAGCTAGACTACCTGGGGGTGGAGTCGCCATTCTCCAGGGTGAGTGGATTGAAGTATCCCTGGAATATGAACAGCGCGCAGAGATTTCAGCTGCGTCTGACTCCACAGGAGCAGATGACGGGCGAGTTGTGTCCTGCGGCGGGAGCGTAGGCTAACAATTCGAGACAATTGATATGCCACAGCAGTCGAGCACCTGTCCAGGGGCCCAAGGCTGGCTGCCCATTGCACACAGCACCCCGACCCGTGGAGGAGGCATCCGTGTGCACTACAACATGCCTGGACACTTGACTCAGGGGCACTCCGGCCCGTAGGACAGCAAGGTCTGTCCACGGGCAGAAAAGGTAGCGACACTCCAGGAAAACGCCAATCTGAAGTGTGCCACGGTGCCATGCCCATCTCGGGATCGTATAACCAACGCTGAAGTGGTCTCATATGAAGCAACCCCAGCGGCGTTACTGCGACTGAGGCTGACATAGGAGCCTCTGACTTAACTTGAGAGGGACCGCTGTTTTGTGCCCGAGCTCAGACATGTCAGCATTGCCTGTGCGCACTCCACCGTGAGGCGGGCAGTTTTTATGATTGAGTCCAGCTCCATTTTTGCCGAGATAAGAGATCCTCTGCACTGGACAGAGTTTGCTCTTCTCTCGGTTGACCTGAAGGCCCGGATGGCTGAGGTGTCGTAGCACCAGGTCCCTAAGCGGACACAACAACTCCTGCGAGTGAGCCATTGTCAGCCAGTCATCAAGGTAGTTGAGGATGTATCCCTCCATGAGCTTGCAAAAGACCCAGGGAGACAGGACCAGGCCAAGCGGGAGAACCCTGTACTGACACGCTCGACCCTCGAACGCAGACCGCCGAAGGAGTCTGTGGCGAGGCAAAAAAGAGAAATGGTTAGATGGAATCTCGGAGCCGGAGCAGCGACCGCGGATGGCCCCTGTCCCGCACCGGCGAGCGCTTCGCCACCCGACTCTCCCTCTGATGCTGCCGAAGATATCTCATCCTCTTGGGATGTTCCAAAGGAGACGCTCAGCCCGGTTGCATTCAAGGAAGCGCACTGCTCTGGAAGCACCACCACAGGACTACGGGGTGCAGCAGAAATTCTCTGGGCTTTTACACCCACCAGAACATTCTGCACTGTCACTGTGCGTTTCCCCCAGGCGCCACACCAAAAAAAGCTGCATGTGCAACCCAGCCGTGCCCTCTTATGCTCGCGCTGTGACAAGGTGCGCCTGGCTGTAATTATTGCACTCCAATATTCATTGGCCTTTCCCAAAGGATTCGAAGACGATTGGTCTTTAATTTTATATATATATATATATATATATATATATATTTAATTTTTCATATTTGACCATTTTACTTTATTTGCTTATTATTGTTTTTTTTTTTTTTTTGGATAATTTTTATATTATTTGTTATATTTTACGTTATTTGTTTAGATTTTATTTCGATATTTAGCTTTTTTTTTATTTGATTATTTCTTATACTTTACATTAGTTTTTATTTTATGTTTTATTTTTATTTTTGAAAACTAAAAACTAGTCCCTGCTTTAAAATCCAGTCAAAAACATCTCAATATTTCAATTCGACTTGTACTAATGACATTTAATTCTGCTGTTGCTTTGCTAAAAATACCCAAAAACTGATTCAGATGCACAGCAAACCCAGAGATAGAGATAAAGATGACCTAAACTATATCATTTTTCACGAATGAATGGCGAAAACATTACTTACTTCATCATTCTTACATAAGTCTTCAGAGAAATCCTGTGGGTGCAGATGTAGGCCTGATGAAGAGCCATTAGTCTCTGACAGTCCACGCAGGTGTGTAATTGGCCGAATGAAGGTCAACGAAATAAATGGGCTACATTTGCGGACACACACACACGGCCTGTAATAGCGGCAGACGTGAGTGTGTCTGAGTCACCTGTGCTCTATAGAGGTCAAACTCCTGCTATCTTCAGACTGAGGTTAGGTAAGAGTGTGGACGTGAAAACACACCACGCCGCTTCAGATTTCTATAAAACACAGGATGCAATGGAGACAAAACGCCTGAGCAGAGAGAATAAAAAGGTCATCTTCAGGTTCTGGAAAGATTAATGTCTCTTAAAGGAAAGAATAGCTCATATTCTGAAAGGATTGTAAGTGTAATAGTTTAATGCGCTATATTACTTGATGAAAGGAGGAGAAAATACAGTAAAATGCTATTATATAAATTGTTTTTCTTCTTATTCTGCTTGTTCTTGTCTGTAACAGCCCTCCAGAATAAGATGCAAAAATGTTATAGATAAAGATTACTGCTGCTTCAGAATTTAATGTTTAAATTAGTAGCTTTATGTGAGTGTACTGTATGGATGTGTTAAAAAAAATGTCTATTACTATGCTAAAAAATATGTCCAAGTTAGTGCTGTCAAATGATTAATCGCATCCAAAATAAACGTTGTTGTTGTTAAAATATGTGTTTTTACTGTGTTTATTTATTATGTATATATAACTGAAAACACGTGCGTGTATATATTTATGAAAAATATGTTGTTTATATGTTAAATATATTCATATATATATATATATATATATATATACATATATATATATAATATAAGAATATAAATATATGCATGCAAATATTTTCAAAATATTTACTGTAAGTGTGTGTGTTTATATATATATATAATAAATATAAACATGCATATATAATTTTCATCTTCACCTAAGAAGTATGAAAGTATGAGAAGAATAAAAAAAAAAGAAAATCATCATAATTGTAAGTACTTCTTGAATTTTTCACAATGTCACAAGAATTGTGATATATAAACCCAAAACTGCAAGAAAAAAGTCTTAATTAGGAGAAATAACATGACAGTTGCAAGAAAAAAGACTGATTTGTGAGATATAAACTTGTAATTGGAAAAAAAAGGAAATAAGTCACTGGAACAAAATATCAAATTCAAATTCATGTTGTCAGACACTGAAAAGTAATTCATTGTGGGTAATTGAAATGATTGTATTTTTTAGTAGGCGCCGTGATTTTGCAGTGATGATTTCCTCAGGCCTCATGAGAGGCATTTGGCAGCTCTTTTTGGTGTAATGAATGTCTGCTGGGGTCATCTGTATTCCTCAGTGAATTACACAACCATCAGCTGCGTGGAGCTGATGATGAACGTGTCTGTAGATGTAATCGTCCTCTGAAAGTTATAATTAGCAACACTGAGGTGGTTGGACTTATCTTGAGGTAGATGAGCTCAGGATGAAGACTTGTTTTAAGCTGTATAAAGGTGGAGTGTGTCATTTTGGCCTAATAGAGTCACCAAAGAGAACTGCAAAAAAATACTCAAACTAAACAACTGCAGGAGCCATATGCATCTTTCATCGTTCACAGCCCTCCAGAAATAGATGTTAAAAGCCATTTGGACAAAAAGTTACACAAAAAGTTACACAAAAAAACACACACACACAGCATTGACAATTGATTACTACTGATCACACATCCTAAAGTGAGTTCATGCAAATAAAAGAGTATTTTTAATGTTGTTCTTATGTTATTTTTTGTTAGAAATAAATTTAGGTTTCATACATTTGGACAGATTTTGAGCAATTATAAATTATTATTATTATTATAAAGCAATTAATTCATATTGGTAATTTTCAAATGTTTTTATAAGTTACACAATATTATATATTCAAATATAATTTCTCATCTATATTGAAAAAAACCTCTTTATATTTATATATTTTGATTCAATTATTTCAGTTTTCAATGTTTTTGTCATTGTGGTTTAAATTTTAAAATGACAAAAAGCAGGAAAATTCTAGGTTCTACTGAATCTGATTGCTCTAAACTTTCGAGTCTTCTCAACTATTTTTAGTCTTAAGACATCTGTTAGCATTTTATCAGTTTTATAATTCATTTTATTCATTATATTGTAGAATATAATGAAAGTATTGTGATGTCTTAAATGGGCCTTTTTTCATGCCTGAATCCAAAAACCCAGTCAAAAATAAATAAATAAATAAATAAATAAATGATGGAATTGGAGGTGCTAAAATGCTTATTTTCAGATTTGTGGCCCAAAAATATTATCATCCTTACACCACTCTGTCGATTATGTTAATTAATCAATCTGTTAGTTACTTGTAGGTGCTTTAAACATTATATAAGTATTTTAATGTTCAAAAATGACACTTTACCTTTAATATGTGTTTTATGAAGTGGTCAAATCTCTGTATAGCTTTGACCCAGAAACCCAGAAAACAGACATTACAGTCGTTTCCATAACACTGACCTTTCTTTCCGTTCTTCTTCTGCTTTCTCAAAAGCTGTTCATCCCTGACCAGGTGTTTTTCAAAGGCAGCGAAGGTCCAGTGATTTGTTTTCAGAGCCTAAAAGAGAGCTGCAGGAGAAAAGTGCAGGGATAATTTGTCTTCTTGGGTCTGAAAGGTCTTCCTGCTGATGGTGAGAATTATCGGGACTGATGGACGTGCTCCTCTTCTCTGTGTGGGATATAGATCAGTGGGACATGGGCTCTTTATAAGGCTTTGTTAGGATTCAGCTGGTGCCATGCTGACCGTCTCTTCACACTGTTTCAGTCTAGCGTTGTTTGTCCACTAAAGTGGTTTTAAAGGATTGAAACAGCATCTGTGCGTGGACACTACAAAAAAATATGAATGCTATTGCCGCATCTCTGCTCATCTCAAGTCGGTCACGGCACACGGGCACAGAAATAATTATGTTTTTTTGTTTAGTATTATGGTATTGTTTTCCAATACACATGTCTAAACGTTCTTCAGATGACTTGAATCTTGTTTTCTGAAAAATGCATCAAAAATAAGTGAATTTATATCATTTGTGATGGACAAACTGCTTTTGCTTAACAAACTTAATTCAAAGAGAACAATTACAATTGGCAGATATATGTTATTATATCCCTAGTGAAAAATAAATATACTTAAATGTATTTGAATTACATTTATTTCATGTTCAGTATGCTACAAATTCATTTTCATATTTATATACTTAATAAAATGCCATGCAATTGTGCTTTTAGTATACTAAACTGGTCGGCTAAATTGAGACTAATTGTTAATGCACTTTAATTGTGCAGAAATAGTGCTGAGGTCCAATTAAAGACATACTTAGAATATTTGATTGTGCTAAAGCGGAACTATTGTATGAATATTTTAGGTGCACTTTAAATATTTAGCATTCAAAGGGCAATATTACACAATCCTCATTAAAAGTGGCATTAACACATATTTTAGGCTTATTAATATGCAATATGCATTATGCACAAGTAATACTCCCAAATAAAGTCCAAATAAAATGTTTTATATCAATATGTCTCGAGTAATGTTAATAAAATTGATCTATACTTAGTATGAAATAATTGTATGGATGCATTTATGAAGTCAATCTTATGATCTTAACGATAAAAAAGGCATTTTAAGTGAGGTTTTTAGTTAATTAGGATTATTTGTTTGTCTGTGTATTTACTAGTTTTGGATGCTTTTTTTGTTTTACTATGTAAAGACACTACAAAATTAATATTATTATTAAGTGTGATAATATTTCATAAAGCATTATTTCATGAACAACGTTTTTTTTTTTCATTTTGTTTTATGGTAACAAATTTGAGTTAAGTGCGTGGCTCCTTCAGAAGCATATATTATGTCTAAATCTCACATTATCACAGAGATCACAGTAAGCCTGTCAGGTTTACCAAACCTCAGCACTTTAGAAGAGACCTGACGATGCATCACAGGGAAACCTTTAAACTGACAACGCTGCATGCTCTTGAATTATAATTTCCATTCACTTTCCATTGGGTTCAGATGAGTAGGAGTTTTCCAGTGAGCATTCAGCTTCATCTGACTAAAGCATCCAAGCAGCCTGCGTCCCATCTGTACCTCCACACGGGCCAAAGTAAACCCTCCAATCACATTCTAAAAGATCTGTCTTTCTGACCCACTTTTGCACGAATAATCAATTTACTGAATGTCATTCAGACAAAGAGCTGCGGTGGCATGCATGGCTTTTGTTTGTTCACACAACTGTGTTACGTGAGCAAACAAAGGAAGATTGGATGGTTGTTTTTGGAGGATTTTCACTCTCATGTTTGTTTCTGTGTTTGTCTGTCAGTATTACAGTGGCCATGAAGGCTCACCCTCGCTGGGCACCGCTGGAGAACACACATGTGTACAACACAGGAGCAGCTCTCATGACGCTGGGCTCGGTGTTTGTGATCAGCAGCTTCATGGCTTTGGGCATCACTGGCACTTTCCTGGGTAAATCACTATAACACATACACACAGCCTAAAATTCCTACCTGGTCTCATGACATAAATGTACCTTGGTGCACTTTAAAGCGAGACACGAAATACGTACCAATAAGTACATATCACTGTGGTTTCCAAAAGAACTGAACACTTTTATTCCTTTTCAAACAAATGGACAGGGTTTTTCGATTAATAAAGTGTCATTTTCACACAATTACTTCAAAACAATATTAATATTCTGGGAGGTTGAAAACTGAGGCTTTTGAATGTTAGCTTCACACATTCAGCTTCATATCTATGTGTTTTCATAGACGGTTGGTTTGTTCGGTAGCTCACAGAGTACAAAGATGTAAAGTACTTGAGAGACAAGGAAAGGAAACCTAGTGCTAGCTGCCGGTCTTGTCTTTCAGTGAACGCATGCGTGTGTTTCGTCAACGCTAAAAAGACGCAGAAAATGAGTCTCAAAATCCAAATGAACCGAACAGGATTAACTCAAGCAAGGGATCAATAAATGCACGCGTGTCAACTGATTCACAAATGCACAGATTCCTTTTTGCATGCGCCGTTTATGATATATTAATGTAGAACAGACCAGTTTTATTCGCAAACATGTCTTTATTTGTACAAATCGTTGCACAAACATTTAATCCTGAATGTACACATACTCAAATCGAAAGGTAATTGTGTGTTTGTAATAAGACGCATGCATTAAATTTATGTAGCGCATGGATAATTGTGCGTGCATCTATTAATCATTTTGAGTCTAAAATCCTTCCATAACAGCCAATCAGAAAGCAGCACTGATCTGGCAGTGGCGCTAAAGAACAGTTAGTTTCGTTTTCACTCAGTTACGGAGGGATGGCGCGTACTTTGTTTTCCTTATAATTCCTGCCTTATTTGTACCACACGTCAATATACAACTTGTTGTAATAAAGGCATTTAATTGAGGTTCTGTATCCGTGTCCTTACCGACAAATTTACCTTACGGCCAAATTTACCTAGCAACCAGTTCAGCTTTCCTACATCGGTCAAATGGCCTTATGGGTGGGCCTTGCCAAAGAAAGCGGCTATGAATTCCAGACCTTCAGCCGTAAGTCTGAAGGTCTGGCTACACGAGACTACCCCTGCTCTAACTCATCTACCTCTCATGAAAAAGTTGCATTATCATCTTTATCTAGTTTGTGCATTGGGCACCCCTGCATGTTTGTACATTTGACATTACCTTAGTATCTCTATTCCAAATTTGGTTTTATTTTATTGTTTTGTAGACATAATAATAAAATGTGAAATATTCATGCATTCTATTAGAGATCTACGTGCCACAAAGTTCAAATATTATACAAACCAACCCAGTCTCACGGCAATTCGTACATATTTTACGAGGTGTCTAATTTGTTCAAATTCTTACAACCTCACTTGTACTAATTCACATGATTTTTGGTAAATCATATGTATTTTAGGAGTTACCAATTTGTATGAATTTGTACAAATGACCTACACCTAACCCCGCCCCTAAACCTACCCGTCACTGGGGTGTAGACAAATTGTACAAAATCGTACAAGTGAGCTTGTATGTCACGTTCAGCTGGATGTGTCAGTCCAGCTTTGGATGACACTCCAGCCCTCCATGAGCTATGGCTGTGTTTCAGGTCTCCGTTTACATGTATGGACTAATTATCAATGAACTCTCGTCTCCACCCACCTAATGCGTTGTCTTGGTTATAAACGTATGTTCTCCTCCCATTCCTAAATGTCTGCACATGTATAAATATCCCAGATGTCCTTGTATTAGTCGCTGGTCAAAGTTGTATGTACCTGTGTTTTCCCCATTGTCTAGCCTTCTGTGTTTTCCCCAATTTCCCATGTCTTTTTTGTATTGGATTGTTGCCGACCCCCGCCTCGTATCTGGATTATTCTTATGCCTATGCCTTTGATGTTCCCGTCTGCTGATGCCTCGACTCTGCCTGTTTTGACTCTGTGTGTTTATTAATAAACGCTTGCAAATGGATCCTCACGTTTCCCCACTTTAGTCATGAGACTGTGTTGGCACAAACTCATGACATTTAAAGTATTCATGTGTATATTCACTCTTTCATTCTGTTTGTTTTCATGTTTTTGCTCAAAGTGTTGTAAGTGTTACCTTTCCTTCTTCTGACATTTCATTTGGTAATGCTGCTCCTGCTCCTGCCCCTGTAACAATTTAAATAAAATATTATTAGTAAGATGTCTACTCTGGGCCAATCATAATATTCTGACAAAGATGATACATTTTGACACATGCTGTGTTGTAGTTTGAAGTTGTCTGAAGGTCTGTTCACACCAAGGATGCGGACTATAAAGATAACCATAGTCCAAACTTTAGTCTAGAGCTATGACGATAAATGCACAAAGTAAATACATTGAAAACACTTTACAAGAAGTTTCATTAGTTACCAACATTAGTTAATATGAACTAAGATCTTCTACAGCATTTATTATATCTTAGTTAATGCTAATTTCAATATTTACAAATTTATTAATGTTTTTAAGGCCATTAACATGCTTAGAATGAAATTCAGTAACTGTAATGTTCCTTGTCTGTCTGGTCCTGTTCTCCCCCCTGTCTTTGTATTTTTTGATTTAGCCCTCATTATGTTCTGATTAGTTTACTCGTCTCACCTGTTTCTCTCAGCTGCCCGCACTTTAGCCTTTCAGTTTCTCTGTATATAATCCTTTGTCTTTTGAGTTCTAGTTATTCCGTGTCAAAGTCCTATGTGTGCACCAGTTTGTTTATTGTCGTCGCTGCCTCATCAGCCTTTTGTTGTAATCGTGTTCTGGTCATTAAATGTTTTGCTTATTTGAAGTTTGAAGTTTGAAGTCCGATCTCTGCCTCACTGAGGCGTGACATGCAACACTTCACAACGGGCCACATACATGACAGTAACACTTAATTGTAAGGTGTCATAATACAGAGTAATTACCTAATTAGGTATTTCATAGCAGCCATTGTATACTGTACATTAAATACAATGTACTTATGATCCTAATTTATGGAACAGTCTCTAATTATAGTTCGCAATTATGTAGATGTAGCAGACACCTTTAGGAAAAATCTTTAAAAATTGTATTTATCCTAATCGATAGGATAATATATCTTTTAAGTATGACTCTTTACTGCTCAGGGGTGCATTTCCCAAACAACGATGTAACTCGCTGATTAACCACCATAGTACAATGCATTGACTGTTTTTCAAACACGGTCGCAACTCTGTCATTTGAACCACATTAGTTCAACAACATAGGGCCATTGTTAGTGAAGTCACATGCATGTGGTGGAGGAATAACTTGAGGAATAACAGAATAAGAAACATTAATTTAATATATATTTTACTGGTTATAGAGTATTATGTAATTGTAGTATAATGTACTATAAAATAATTTGTTTCACAAATGCTCATAGATAATTACAATTTTAAAATGGTTATGTACCATAAAATTGTCAATTCACAACCAACACTTACATAAGGATCCTTGTAGCAGCATTTTTTTTTAAATCGTGCACAGCGGTCTGCAGCAGCGCACAGGAAGTATCCAGAAGACAGAAACATCGACTGCATCTATTCCTCTCACAAATCAATTGTTTTGCCTCAAAAGACTTGGAATATTAATATCATTCTAGTAAAGTATGATGATAGTTGTATAACTGAATATAGGGTAGGGGCAATACCTGAAGAAGCTAGAGCCAGGTGTCCCCGACAAAGCAAGCCGAAGGCTACAGTAGCAAGGAACAAAAACTCTGCTTGGGAGAAAAAACATTGGGAGGGACCTGCCTTAGTGGGGGCTATTTCTCCTCTGGCCAGGGGCCCGACACCCGGTTAACGTGGTGTGAGGGGTGGCAGAGGGATGCAAAAAACTAAGATTCTAAAGAATTGGGTGGGTCCCCTGTGCCAGAAGCATAAAACTACCATTCCGGTGAAAGCTTTGGCTCTTGTGGTTCACTTAATGGAACAGGGGGTGCAGAAAGAGAATGTATATGGCAAGGCCAAGAGAGGCCAGGGCAGGCAATGCAAGGCTAAGAGAGGCCAAGGCCAAGAGAGGCATGCGATACAAGGCCAAGGGAGGCCAGGGCAGGCAATACAAGGCCAAGGGAGGCCAGGGCCTAGAGAGGCATGCGATACAAGGCCAAGGGAGGCCAGGGAAAGCAGAGGAAGGATTAATGAGGCAGGGAAGGTTAAGATGAGTAGGAAAGGTAGGGGATAGAGCAACTTAAGGTTGGCAAAACCAGGCCTGGGAAGACAGTGGAAGTCAAGTGAAGAGGACGAATCGGCCAAGGTGGAGGACTGATGGAAAAGAGATTAGGGAAGAAGGGAGTTAGGGGATGATTGTAGGGTCAAGATGGTTGGAAATAAGGGGGGGGGGGGGGGGGGGGAGATGGGTTAAGG
>JAUCMU010000057.1:1411348-1427823 GCA_032275025.1 Enteromius treurensis | reverse complement strand
ACACATGAATCACAAGCTGGTGGTCATTGACCAAGAAAAGGAGAGTAAACACTTTAAAAAGAAAAATTAAAAGACTGAAATAAATACATATGTTTTAACTGTGATCCTGTACGTTTATTTTCTTGTTTTAAAAAATTTCCTGTTTAACATTTATGTAAAACTGTTAGAGAAATTGCCATTGCCACAGAGTTAGATTAAGAATGTTTTTTGTTTTGCTAAGTAATAGCTGTTAAAAAAATGTAATTTTTTTTTTTTTTTTTTTTTTCAAATATGTAATATTAATTAAATGTACAAAACTACAACTGTGGTTCTTGGTTATGTACACGAGTAATGTGTCATTGTTTGTGATGTACAAGTGATTAACACGTTGTATAGACGTCCAGACCAGTTTTGGACCTTTTTAAAACCTTAAGTTCAGCAGATGTGTACGATGTTAGAAAATAGGTGTGTGATGATTTTATGTGCAGGTTTAAGTACACATGTAAATTATGCAGCAGCACATCTTATTATAAACATCCAGAAGATGACATATTTAGACGTCCGTGGATGTCCGGAAAAGACGTGCTTTTCACGCTTAATATCAAGAATATGATATTTATTAAAAGACAGAACAGGAACAACTTTTAAAATCAGCTCACACTCAGTCGACAATCCTTTGGAGGGCGCTGAAACGGACTGGCTGGGCTTAGTTCTGCGATAACTACCGGCTGCCTGTACATTATCCCTTACATACAGTATAGGCATAAGTAAATGCTGAGAAGACTGTGTGTATTTAAGAGTTATATCTGTTGAAGAAGAAACTTCAGTCTGATGACGATTAATCTGTTGCTACGGTGATAAAACTTCAGCTTCTTCCTGAAATCTCTCAGTATCTCATTCACAAGCTCACACAGAGTACATATGCTTACTGTAACAGTTATGTTTTTGGAGTGACAACTATATGTAAATACTGGCATAATTTACTTTGTGTGTGTATGTTATGGAGTCACTTCTGGTTCCTGAAGTCCAATACTCTTGACTTTCATCGATTACATTTTATTTAATTAATCTGGAATTGACTGTCAAATGTAAATTACACTTCAGAATAGCTAAGAAATTGTTAATTTTAATTTCATATGTTTAGCCAGTTTGGTTTTTGCTATTTTTGACCAGTAATGTATTATTGATAATATGAACCAAACCTACTAATACTACTGTAATCTACAGACATGACTAGAGTTAGTATCTTGATAAAAATAATGCTATCAAATTCCTGAATGTGTAGTTTTACCCACAGCACATGAATTCTCACATCCTTTAGACTTTCTGTGGTCTCACGGCAATTCCTACATATTTTACGAGTTGGCTAATTCGTACACATTCGTACAGCCTCACTCTAAATCATACTTATTTTAGGAGTTGCCAATTCGTATGAATTAGTGCAAATGACCTACACCTAACCCTGCCCCTAAATCAGGGCTGTCCAAATCTGTCCTGCAGTTTAGCTCTAACCCTAGTTAAACACATGAAGCAGCTAGTCAACCTTTTACTAGCTAGAAACTGCAAGTTAGAGCTAAACTCTGCCAGACAGCGGCCCTCCAAGACTGAGCTTGGACAGCCCTGCCCTAAATCTACCCATCGCTGGGGTTTCGACAAATTGTACAAAATGTGTGAGGTTGTAGGAATACGTTGGTGGTTCTGACTGATGTGTTCAATTGTTGCACAGTAAGTGAAGATGCGGAGATCCAGAGCCATTTTTTTAGTGTTTAAAGTTTTGTAGGTCACCATTGTGCTAAGAGTCTAGAGTCTGTGCTTCAGTCCAGGAAACACTGACCAAGACCAAGAAATACTGATGTTATGCTACATGTTGCTTTATTTAAAGACAGTTACTGTGTAGATGATGAAAGAGTGCTAGTTAGCTCATGTGTGCTGTTGCTAGCTAAGGTTGAATTACATTTTACTGATAATGTTTCACAATATTTATACAGAAAACATTTATAAAGAAGCTGCGTTTTTATAAGATATAAAAAAAAATTAGAATGTAAATTAGGATTTCTTTTTGTTACAGCCATCTCCTAAAGTGCTCATGACATCCACCAGAGGACGCTCCTCTCAGATCATTGTTTATTGCTTGTGGACTTCAGTTCCAATAATGTAACATGAAACATCTCTGTCCTCTCCAGACTTTTGTAACACAAATATTTTGCTACAATATCTCATGGATATCTATAAAAAGCATCAATAAAGGCAGTGATGAACAGCTGCTGTTAACAATCAACATTACTGAAGAAAAGAGAAACACAAGAACTACAACTGACTTCATCCACAGCTATGGACGGAATCAACTGAAAAAGAAACAAAACAAAAAAACCTAAACTAAACAACAACAACAAAAAACACACAGTAATTGACCATAGTTGACTCAAAAACATAAAGGGAACACTTAAACAACACAATGAATCTCCAAGTCAATCACACTTCTCTGAAATCAAACTGTCCACTTAGGAAGCAACATTGACTGACAATCAATCCCACATGCTGTTGTGTGAATGGAGTAGACAACAGGTGGAGATTATAGACAATTAGCAAGACACCCCCCAATAAAAGGAGTGCTTCTGCAGGTGGTGACCACAGACCACTTCTCAGTTCCTGTGCTTTCTGGCTGATGTTTTTGTCACTACTGAACGCTGACGGTGCTTTCACTCTAGTGGTAGCATGAGACGGAGTCTACAACCCACACAAGTGTCTCAGGTAGTGCATCTCATCTAGGACGGCATATCAATGGGAGCTGCGGCAAGAAGGTTTGCGGTGTCTGTAAGCGTAGTGTCCAGAGCATGGAGGTGCTACCAGGAGACAGGCCAGGCCATTTGGGACATCATGTCTCGCTCCATCCACTAACACCACGTTGCACCACAGACTGTCCAGGAGTTGGCTGATGCTTTAGTCCAGGTCTGGGAGGAGATCCCTCAGGAGACCATCCTCCACCTCATCAGGAGCATGCCCAGGTGTTGTACGGAGGTCATACAGGCACGTGGAGGACACACACACTACTGAGTCTCATTTTGACTTGTTTTAAGGACATTACATCAAAGTTGGATCAGCCTGGAGTGTGTTTTTCCAGTGTGACTCCAAATCCAGACCTCCATGGGTTAATACATTAGATTTTTTACGTTGATAATTTTTGTGTAATTTGTTGTCAGCACATTCAACTATGTAAAGAACAAAGTATTTAATAAGAATATTTGATATATTTCATTCATTCAGATCTAGGATGTGTTATATTAGTGTTCCCTTTATTTTTTTGAGCAGTGTATATAATTATATATAATATTATATTTTTTAATAACATTCCCAAATGCACATTAAACGTCATAATGAGAGTCCAGACAGCTGATAAAAACATCACAAAAACACACACCACTTCAGTCCATCAGTCAACATCTGGAGCAGACAAAAGATGAATGATGTTTTTATCAGCCGTTTGGACTTTCATTCACTGCAGAGCATCCTTTGCTGAGACACTGTTATTTCTCCAAATCTGATGAAGAAACAAACTCATCTACATCTCAGATGACGTGAGGGTGAGCACAGTGTCAGCACATTTTCCTTTTTGGGTGAACTATTCCTTTAAAGCGTAAACAGAGCATGTTAAGCACTCAAATCTTGACCCCTTGACCCGGCCAACAGTCGCTCAATGATTTTAGATTCTGCTGCAGCCGCTTTGGATCCCGTGAGCGTCTGATATTTGATGTCGTCAGCATGATAACACAATCAATCCTGAACCCCGTGCGGCGTCTCTGACATCATATGTGCTTCACAATCTCTTAAGGAATATATTAAACATGCAGACGTTACATAACACAGCCTCCAGACTGCTTTCAAAACAAAGTAATCAATTCATTTAGTAGCACACTATGTCAATAATTCCTTTTGGTAATTTTGCATTATTTAAAATGGAAAAAGAGATCAGTAATAATATAATGTTGTTGTTGTTGTTATTATCATCCCGTTTTCTGCTCTGTTTCTTCTTTAATTTATGGCATAATCACTTTTCTCTTCCTCGGTTGTAGTTCTGTTTAGTTTGTGTACCGATAATATTTGATCTTTGAGACGTCATCATCATTCAGTATAGCAGTTCCACAGCAAGACAATCCTATTTCAGTCCACTTTTTAGTATCTGCGAATAGTTCAAATGTGCAGACACTGCAAGTGAAAACCATGTTATCTGTCTGTTGCGTTGTCCTAACTTCACATGAACACAAACTAAAAGCAAAACCTGCAGGATCACAAATAAATTAGCCATTTTTTAAATGAATTGGTCAAAAAGATGCATAAACACATTCATATCTGACTCTCTGTAATAAACCGAATATGTTTTGTGTAATGCACCCAAACAGAAGCATTTTCTATGTAATATAATAGCTAAAGGCTGTGACAAGTCTTTTTGTGGCAACTTTTATTTCATCTATGTAAATATAATTTAAAGCAGGACAAAAGATGATTGCATTAACAGTTTGGTATTGTTACAAAGTGCACTTTTAGGAAATATAGTCATGAAAGCGTCTCACTTTAAGTGCACTTATATTTCTTTAACAGTTTTTAAAAATATAATTTTAAGATTTCACACAAGCACCTAAAGAAATGTATCAGGATCGTTTACACTTGTTTTTTCCCCCTTGTGTTCATCTCTCTCTCCTTTAATGCATTCTTATGGATTCAATTACCTGACAGCTGACATAAATACATACAAACAAACCTCTCAGGGTCGTTATAAATGTCAGGGCTGAAGGATTGATTATGCAGGGCTGTGGGTTTAATTGCAGAGCTCGTACTCAATTAGTCATTCGCCTTGTTCAGACCTTTAAGAGCACTTAAGAACTCAAAGGGCCATTTGAAACTCTCAAACACTTGACCCATTTATGTCTGTTAATGTACATATGATTTGATTTTTCTAATATAACAGTACTCAGAAATACACAGCTTCCACAACTTCCAAGAGGACTACTTATTAAACAGGCTACATTTTCTTCTGTTCACCGCAATTACAGTACAAATCGTGAAATATTATTTTCATTTAAAACGTATGTTTACTATGTGAATATATAATAAAATGTAATTGATTGATATGATCAAAAGCTGAATTTTTAGCATCATACTCACATCACATGATTCATTAGAAATCATTCTTAAGAATTGCTTCTCGGTTTATTGTGTATACAGTTATACTTTAGTGTTCAATGTAAGGAAACCGAACTGGTTTTCTACCACATAAGGGTGAGTAGATGATGCAATTTTGTTTTCTTGAGTGAATGATCCTGTGAAGAGGGGTTCAGATAATGGTCTGGCTCTCAAAAAAGCTCCTGCAATCTACAAAAAAAACCTTGAGCTTATCATTCATTCATGAATGAGTCTGAGAGATGGCATACCTAAACCCTCTCCGATGGGAATGAGAAATGCTTGTGATGAGCTCTGCCTCTCCATGGCCTTTTAGGCACATGGTTTGAATGTCAAGCTGTAGAAATACAGTCAATGCTGTCTCTGGTGGTAAAGGTCCTTGTCACTCAGAATGTGAAGGTTTGATTTGCTCAGCTCCTGCATCCATTTTCCATGTAGTTCCTTGCTTTCTCTCGTTCTCATTGAAGCCCCTGCTTCTGCGTGCTTTGCATCTGCTTTCATCCGTTCTTTGAAACCGATCTGTTTCAGATCTTCGAGGGCGATGGAATCGAGCGACCTGCATGCTGCTCTCTCTTTCTCTTCTCCACACTTCTGTTTCTCTCCTGTAATGAGCTGAAGCCATGTGCATTTCCAAACCACGTTTTGTGTCGAAGAAAAACTCATTATAATCACCTGCTCTTCCTGCTGCTCTGGAGAAAAATCATTTCACGGTGACTTTCATCTTTGAGAAAGTGTTGCTATAATGCAGCGTTTTCTGAATGCTGTATGAAGAAAGAATACAAAACTATTGAAAGCACATATTTGGACATGCGTAAGTGGATTGGTTGTGTTCTTATTGTTTTTAATAAGTCTGTGACCTGTGGATGCATTTGATGAAAACTAAAAAAGGTTCAGAGGTGTGCCGATCGAGGATCATTAAACAGTCTAACAAACTGACATTTCGAATATTCTGTTAATATAAACATGAGAAAGCTGGACATTTTGAACATTTACAGACCATTCAGGAATCTTTTTAATTAGATAGCATTTTGATAGTTTTTAAAAGTGTCAACTATTGTCTAATTGGAAATGACTTCTCAGAAAACATTAAAAATTGAACTTTTCTTTAATATTTTTTAAAAGGGATGAAAGCAGAAGGTTCATTTAATATTGTTTCTCTATAATCTTCACATAAGGCCTATTATTATCGCATTTTTTTGACTTTTAGGGGTACACTATATATAATAATAACCGGAAGCATGCGCAAAATTGGGTTTGTTGGGGTTCCACCTGCATACATTTTCTATAATTAACGATCCTGAATTCAAAAATTCAGCTTATACCAATTTCTTGTTTGTGACTTAGCACTCTCCTACCTGATTCAGCATCTGGGAAACAGCATACACCTCTGTCAGGCCTGCGGTAGATCATTTTGGAGTGAACTATCACTTTAAGGCTCTGCAGCTGTTCGGGTGAAATGTGGAACTATAACGCTGTCAAACTCTGGAACTTTAATTAGCGCCTCAGGATGCCTATCAGCCAATCAGAATGCAGCATTCTGGAGCGCATCGCTGTGATTGACACTCGCGCCGCGGTGCGGTGACGCGCGGTGCTGCGCTTCTATCAGAACCGCAGTCGACTGACTCCTGTTTTTATTAATCTCATACTCACACATCCAGGAGCTGTTAAACACTAACGAATAATGTCGCAAACGACGCGTCTCTTTCCGTTCCCAAGTGCGTTCACGACTAAACATTAACAAACCAGAACCCCGTACATTATTAACGCTTGCACTAATTAATGCTGTTTAGAACAGTCTGTTGCGTTTGAGGTTATCAAACAGCTAGAACTTACTAGAACTGTCCTGCAAGAACAGTTTGTTACAAGTAATCCTAATTATATAGGAATGTCAATGTTAATAAACAACCTATCTGAGCTATTAAATATCAGCTGTTACTGTGAAATGTAGGGATAAATAACTGGTACGATAGTACCAAGTAAAAATAAATTCACATAGAATAGACATCCCCAGTAATGTGGTCAATACCAACACAAAGACACGCAAACAAACCTGATATCCATACTGACCTGACCTTAATAACATAAATATGTGACCCTGGACAGCATAAGCATTGGGTATGTTTGTAGCAAATATATTTTATGCCAAATAAAAATACTTGGGATATTAAGTAAAGATCATGTATATTTCCATTTCAAAACATTGCATTGCTAAGAATTTAATTTGGACAGCTTTAATAGTGATTTATTCAAATTTCAGATGATGCATACATCTCAATTTCAAAAGAGTTGACCCTTATGACTGATTTTCTGGGCCAGGATCACATATTATTATAAACGCACCAATGTATATATAACCAAACAATAAATAGAATTTGCAATTCCTTTGAACTTATTCATTATTAGGTGGTTTTTTTTTTACCTACAATAATAATTTTACAGCGCAAACATGCTTAAAGCGCGTTTTGTTGAAGAATGACATATTGTTTTATTTTATTCTTTTAATTATGTACAGTAGGGAATTCGACACACAACGTGAAAGTACTTTTCCTCTCAGTACATTTTCCTGGTATTAGCTGCACCCAAAAGCGCTCATCCACCAGAACTGACGCATCAGTCGTTCAGCACCTGACGCGCTCCGGAGGAGGGGCGCAAGCGCGTTTAAATAGCCGCTCCTCGCCGCTCACAGCTTCAGAGAGCCTCAGCGCGCAAAGAAACACTCAGCTATTCTTCACCAGTCCGGCTCACACACAGAAACATGATTAAGAAAATGAGTCCCTCTGAGAACGAATTTGACATCCCCGCGAAAAACTGCTACAGGATGGTCATTCTCGGATCCACCAAAGTTGGCAAGACTGCGATAGTGTCTCGCTTCTTGAACGGACGCTTCGAGGAACAGTACACGCCGACCATAGAGGACTTTCACAGGAAACTCTACAGCATTAAAGGAGATGTATACCAGCTGGACATTTTGGATACCTCTGGGAATCACCCGTTCCCAGCCATGAGGAGACTATCTATACTCACAGGTAAATATCGCCAAATTTAAACTCGTGCTACTGACGCGCGCTTTCCTGACACTTTCTGACTAAGCAGTAGAATGCATTTCTAACTTCTCCCTTTATTCTTTTGGCAACAGGTGATGTTTTCATCCTGGTTTTCAGTCTGGACAACCGCGAGTCGTTCCACGAGGTCCAGCGGCTCAAGCAGCAGATCTACGAGACCAAGTCCTGCCTTAAAAACAAGACCAAAGAGAACGTGGACGTGCCCCTGGTCATCTGCGGGAACAAGGGCGACCGCGAGTTCTACCGTGAAGTCCAGCGCGAGGAGATCGAGAAGCTGATCGCCGGCGACGAGCAGTGCGCGTACTTCGAGATCTCAGCCAAGAGGAACACTAACGTGGATCAGATGTTCCAGAGACTCTTTACTCTCGCCAAGCTGCCCAACGAGATGAGCCCCGACCTCCATCGCAAGGTGTCTGTGCAGTACTGCGACATCCTGCACAAGAAGTCCCTCCGAAACAAGAAGGTCAAGGACGGCGACGCGTACGGCATCGTTGCGCCTTTTGCGCGCCGCCCGAGCGTGCACAGTGACTTGATGTACATCAAAGAGAAGGCGATAGGAGGCGGCCAGGCGAAGGACAAAGAGAGATGCGTTATCA
The DNA here is from genome assembly GCA_032275025.1 of Enteromius treurensis. NCBI lineage: Eukaryota > Metazoa > Chordata > Actinopteri > Cypriniformes > Cyprinidae > Enteromius > Enteromius treurensis. The sequence continues at coordinate 1,419,011 of JAUCMU010000057.1, read as the reverse complement.
GCTAAGAACCGTGGCGTTCCCAGCGCTGCTGCGGTCATTCTTGTGGGATGCAGCCGTCTCGCTGCAGTCTCTCGGCAGAGGGAGTTGTGCCTGTTGCGGTGACTCCGGATAAACCGCGTTCGCACCGGCGGTAGGAGTCATCGGCTTGAGCTCTCGCGACGTGGAAGCGCATGTTATGCTCGCGAGACCTGTACAGAATAACGACTTTGTTCTGTTCAGTCAGAGCGCTCTGTGATGTGGCTTATCAACCCCATGCTTCAAACGTGCTTTCTTACAACATTTGCCTTCCCTGAGGGGAGAACCGGCGGGGAGTCGAGTCCCAATGTCAGCTGTTTACATTTCTGGTTAGATTCGATCACCGTGAAAGCAACTTGAATGTTTTATTGCAATTTGAACAATTTTTTTATTGTCAATGAATGTATAGCCTATTTATTCTTCTATGTCGTTGTTGAATTTGACACATGGAAAACAGAAATAAAATCATTTCTCAAGAATGTGCACGCTTCCTCGTTACTTCTTAGCGCACGTCATTTGTTTAGTGCCCCACAACTAGAGACAAAATCCAACCTAGCATATACATAAGCTTTTAATATGGATATAATGGGATGCTCAAACTATTGTGGTTTGTGTGTGTAACACTTTACGCCTCCTTCATCTGTTACGGATTGGAGGGAGGCTTGAGCAGAATATGACTTCATATTTTAATATTATCTGAAGGTTTGCAGAAATGCTACAGACTACTGTTTTTTTTTTACACGCTTGACAACAATAAAACACAGCTGGTAATTTGTCTATTCTCTGAGTGCTCTAAAAATGGTTTCATGATCGATCTGAGCGTTTGCAGATAAAGCCCACTATGCAAAACATTCCAGGGATGTTCCTTAAAACTGCAGAATAAACTGAAAGTCCCTTACAGAATTCATAAACTAATTCATAATCTAGGTTCATAAACTATCGTCTTCCGTTGTGCACACACTTGACATCAATTACTGCTTGGAATGAGGAAGTATTGTCTCTGAACACATTAAAGCATCCAAATTTCATCCAAGCATGCAGCTAAAGATCACCTTTTCTGAAAACTGCAGAATAATATCAAAACACCTTCTAGGAAGCTCAAACTACTGTCTTTTGTTGTGTACACACTTGGCTCATAAATACCTGCTGGAAAACTGCAGATATATCTGCAAACACCTACTAGGACACACCAGCCAAGCAAAGCCAATTAAACTTATTTTTATTCTAAACCTACGATTAGAATCAGGTCTCAATATTGAACACATTACAAATAGTTAAATCTAAACTCGCAGCTAATCAAATTACTTTCTAGGAAGCTCGATTACGGTCTTTTGTTGTGTACACACTTGGGTGCTGAGCAAAGCGGTTTGTCATTCTTCTGTTATGGCTTGAAATTAAACCTGGAAAAAACCCTTGTGTATAAATATTCCTTTAAAACACTGGTATAAAGTGAAAATATCTTCTAGGTTTCTCTGATTGTTGTGGACACACTTTACTCCAAGAAAACGGAGTAACCTATTATGGCTATATTGCTTTTAAAAATAAGGTTATACTAAACTGAAAGCTTGCCGCTAAAACCCAACTTAAACATTTCAGATACAACCTATAAACTGCACAATAATATGAAAATAGGAGGCTCTGTTGTTGGGTACAAAAAAGGCTTAATTTATCTACGCTTGGAAAATATTGTCTCTGAACAAATTTACAAATATGGTTTCATATTGCATAGAAACACTGAAAATGTCTTCTTGGATACTATTTTTGAAATGAGGCCCCAAATTCATTTCACTAATTTACTATGGCTTCAGTAAGACCTTAATATAGTTTCAGGTCACCCAAGCACATTAAATATGATTTTATATTGAAAGGCAAGTAATAATCCATATTAAAGAAATTATTTAATTTAATGCACAACTATGACAAAGTGACATATACAGAATCCAGTCACTAATAACAAGCACAATCTTTCAACCGTTTTTCCCAGAATAAAAACAAAAAAATATATGTACAAATAATAAAAAATAGAGCTATATTACAAATACAAGGGTCGCGTCGCCTCTAGCGGTGGGTTCGTTAGTTACACACACCAGCATGGACGGGCAAGCGTGTAAACAGCTGTTCGTGTTCGGATGGTTTCAGTGTCAGGAGGGTTTGGGGATGTCAAACATGCACAGGCTCTTGTATTTCTGCAGGAGCTGGTTTTTGGTCCGGACCTGTTCTCTGAGCATGCGCAGTTTGCTCTCCTGCAGCGCGGGACTCATGTCGATCCCCGGCATCGCCGCGATCTGCTCCCGAGCCTCCTGGATCTTCGTCTTCAGTTTATTCAGCTCCTGGTGGACGTCGGGGCTGTCTTTGTCCATGCTGTTGACGGGTGAACGCAGACAGAACCGTTAAACCGAGCAACGCCAAACACTTGCCGTCGTTTACACGTAGCCCACATCGGAACTTGACGAAATATGCCTTCACTCGGATGAAATCAGCATCGAGATATGCACGTTATAACAGAAAACAGAATCACATTCCCTCCTTACCATTTTATTATGTCGTGAATAATAGGCAGGAAGGAATAATCTTCAGCCTCCTCTACCACATCTACGGCAGACGCCATGTTGTCGCAGAACGGTTATACGTCATCAACGCGCGTCAGCGTAAACAACGTCACGAGACCTCTGTTTTTATCTGTTTTACAAATTATATCCACTCGTTTGTTTGTCTGTGTTATGTCATATTATTTGTTTGAAACAAACAAACAAATAAATAAATAAAACATTGATTTAAATAATTAATCAAATTTGATTTAAAATAAACAACATCTGCTCTAATATCTTGCCGTTATTGACCTCAAACTGAGACGCACAGCACATGACTTATTGTAAGAATAAGCAAACATTCATAAAAGAAAGCATGAAACGTTCGCACTGCCTTCCTTGTGTGTCCCGACAGTGTTTGGGGTCTAAAAAGAAACAATCACTGCTCATTATTGGATCATGATAATATTTGGGTCCTTGTTACTGGCTGATTTATGCCTTGGTCATCCGCTAAAGTTGAGATGCATCCAACATAACAAAACAATCTTCTTAAAACCTTCCATGAAACATTGATGGATATCTGTTTTTGTCCTCAGTTAACCCGTCATAACCCTTTAGCCTTCCGTTCTGAATATCTTCAATTGATCGAGGCCTGAACTGTATTCTTTGATTTGGAGTTATTTGCTTTGGCATTCCTGTAATATTGATTTTCCTAATCGGTGTCCCAGATATGATTGCTATGACAAAGTTATCATACAGCAGTTTGTGTACATATTCTTATGGCAGATCTGTGACTGGATGTTTGCCAGTATATTCTCAGAAATGGACTGTACAGAGTAAATTGGCAAAGTTTCATATCAGCTCTTGATAGTTCTCAACCATTCACAGTGTTGTGCATCGATCAGCACGTTCTGTTCTGTCAGTGCCATGAATAGGTGCATTCTCTTTTTGAATATGAATGCATGATTAATTCATGTTTTAATGAAAAGATAGCGTGTCTCTCACTTTGACCTCTGACATCTGTGATTCCCAAACATTTTAAATGATGCTTTGTTAAACCTATCTGAAAATGATGATAATAATAAAAAAAGAGATTAAAATAAATAATAACACATAAAATAATAAGAAAGAATAGGATTTTCCCTCTCTTTAACGCGGCAACTAATGCTTAGTTTAGACAAACACAATAAATGCCTGTTTCGTAAGAAACCGAAAGAAGTCTTAAATTCTGTTTGCAGGCTTCGTTTATCATCTTGTTTTGTTTTTATTCTGCTTAACTAATTAAAAAATGACAAGGATGTTTTTCTTTATTTTGTTATGTACTGTATGTTAGACAAGTCTGTTTTGCTCTATAAAGCATGGAACAAGTGAGGCATTCAGTCATGCTCAGAACAATGCCATCAAATGAAAACACACATTTCAGCTGTAGTGATTAGTGTAAACACTGTATTCTAAAAAGTAGAGTTTAATTTTAGTCTGTGGAGTGTTTACATCACACAGAATGTATAGTTGTTATTGTGAAAGGAATTATAAGTGATTGTTGTTGTTTAGCTGCTATTATAAGGAATTCCGGGTATGGATGCTTTAATAAGAAGAATAACTTTATTTTATAGTGCCTTTAAAAGATGCACACATACACACACAAAACCCTTTTAAACTGAAAGTAGATTTGTCATATGTGTTTTGTATTTTGCAATTTCTAAAAAAAAACAAAAACAATCGAGTATGGTTTCTGTTGATTTTCTGCTTTAATGTTTACAATTAATTTTACCATTTTAAATTTGAAACGATTTTAATTGATTGTGAACAAATAAAGTAATAAATAATAGATTTGGCATGTTGTAGAGCTTTGAATAAAAAGATTTAATAAATTATTAATATTAATAAATGTCTAAAAATTAAACACATACTTTTAACTTCATTCTGAAGCCTCTTTGGGAACTGCTGTTTCTTGTGGGGAAGTCTTTAATTAATATTGGAAATGCTTTAACTGTTGTGTTTACTTGGAAACTGTTTCAATTTGCCTGTGTTTTTAATTTAGTGTATATTTTATTGCTTTGTGTGTGTGTATGCTGTTCAACAAAAACTGCAAAGCCTGTGTGTGTTTGTGTTTTTGTATCTATCTGTCTGTCTTTATGTGTGTCTGTCTCTGTGTGTGTGTGTGTGTGTGTGTGTGTGTGTGTGTGTGCGTGTGTGTCTGTGTGTGTGTGTGTGTGTGTGTGTGTGTGTGTGTGTAATGTAGCTGGTTAAACTCATACAGAGATTGCAGCTCTGTCTGTCTGTCTCTCACTGCCTCAGCAAATCTCCTGTCTGTCTCATTAGTGTCTGACACACTGGCTCCCTCAGGCGAGCCCACAGCGAGCGTCCAGCACAACACACACACACACACACACACATGCTGAGCTGCCCGTCAGAGAGACAGACAGTGCTGTTGTCCTGCTGAAGAGACAGACAGACAGAGAGAGACATGTCTGACAGCTGCTGGTTAACTGAGTCTCTCAGCGGTTTAATTGGAGGAAACTCAGTGTGAGCGAGTAGAGATCAGCTAGAATCACGACAGAACGTCCTGCATGTTCAGTACACACACACACACACCGGCTTTCATTATGTCCTCATGAACAAGAATGAACGCGTCATACGTAGAGCTTGATGTTTGAAAGCAAGGAAGATTACGATCTGCAGTATGAATGAAGATCTCTGTGAATACACACCGTGAGAAATATTTCCCATCAGTACAGCTGAAACAAAGATTATCCAGTTTGTTTTACAAGAAAATAAAAGTTTTTACAGTAAACAACAGTTCAGCCGGTAATGATCATCTGAGATCAGGAGGAGTGTGTCTCAGTAATGGATGTGAATGGGTGCCGTCAGAATGAGAGTCTGATACACACATCCACAGCACTCCAGTCCATCAGCGAACATCTGGAGAAGATCAAACTAATCCAGGATTAAGATGGTTTTAGTCTATAATCCATAATAACTCTTCCTTCAGTGAAGAAGTGTTCTGGTGTGAGTGAAGAGAGAAATCTGCTCAGATCAAATATCTTCTGGATTCTGGCGTGAGAGACGACAGGACACGAGTTTTTCACTGGAGGAAGAGTTATTATGGATCATGGACAAAATCATCTTAATGCTGGATTAGTTTGATCTTCTCCAGATGTTCGCTGATGGACTGAAGTGCTGTGGATGTGTGTATCAGACTCTTATTCTGACGGCACCCATTCACATCCACACATTTGAATTGTTAGTTGAACTATTCCTTTAACTCCGTGTGTTACTTGTCATTTTTGTATCTGTTTGTGAATTTCTGAGAGAAACATGTTTTTTTCCAGTGTAGTGTCATCTGAAGGTTGTTTGTCACTCACACGTGTGACGGCTGAAGTCTGTACCTGGACGATAATAACCCAAGCTGTCTGTGTCTCCGTCAGGTGTTATGTGGATGATAAGGTGTCAAAGGTGGCCTGGTTGAACCGCTCCAACATCATCTTCGCGGGTGAGGATAAGTGGTCTCTGGACCCGCGGGTGGAGCTGGTCACTCAGGGTCAGCTGGAGTACAGTCTGCGGATACAGAAGGTGGATGTGTTCGACGAGGGCCCTTACACCTGCTCCATCCAGACCAAACAACAGCCCAAGACCTCACAGGTCTATCTCATCGTCCAAGGTGAGCGCCGAGTGATTGACAGGCCGTCAGACCAATCACAGCTCGTCCTCTGTCCTCAGATCAGACGTGATGATTGGCTGCTCATGTCACCATTCATCAGGCAGGATCAGGCTCCACAGTCCTCTCTCGTTTCTTTGTCATGTTTGTTTCACGTAAACAGCACAGATTATAATCTCAGGGTTTAACACATACAGCCAGGAAACAAAACCTGAAAGAAACGTGAGTGACAGACCATTCAGTCGAAGCAGAGGTGTGTGATTTCTCTTTGTTTCATTACTTTATCCGTGTTATTTTATTAAAAAGAAAGATGTAAACAATTAAGACAAATTCAATATAAGAGCGATCCAGATGAAGTAACCCGCAGCGTTCACGTAAGAAATGAAAGAAATGTAAAGATAAAACACTGCGCAGTCTTTACCGAGTTATTCAGTCAACAGCAGCGAGAGATTTACTCTTTTGTTGTTTGATTGACATTAAAAACACAGACTGCTGTGACTTTAAGACTGAATGTATGACACACGTCTGATACTGTTCATCATGATTCACTCGATCACAAATCTTCTCATTATAGCACAATTCAAGAGAACATTAACAGGGTTTGTGCAGAGATGAACAGAAAATAGACAGGCTATTTGAGCAGAAAGTCTCAGTAGAGATCACTAAACTCCAGCTCATGTAGCTCTGATTGGGGATTTAAACACTTGACATCTGGCAACCGCTTGTGTTCAAAACTTTGCTTCTTTTATTCAAGGCTTCACACGAATCTGAGAACTGAACACAGAACACCTCACGTCTCTTGGAAAACCAAGCACAGAATATCACAAACACATCTCAGAAGCAAACAGCTTTGTTTTGATGTTAATCGCTGCTAGATTTGTGTGTCACAGAGAGTTAGGGTTATGTTTTGTATTTAGAAAAAATGGGTTTGATGAAATTGAGAACAAAGGCTGAGAATTAGTATGTTTTTGCAGATGTTTGAGAATCAGCTTTCAGAAACTGTGACAGGAGAAGAGTGTGTGTGTGTGTGTGTGTGTGACCAAACCTAACCTCCAGGTGTTCTCATGAGGACCCCTGATCTTCTCACACTACTAGTTAGCAGTGCGTCTGAGGACTAGTTGAACGTAGCGGCGCCGATTGCAGGTGTTTGTGTGGTCAGTGTGTGTTTCTCGTGTGTGTTTAGCACTGCGTGTTTCTTGAGTGAACCGCTAATTACGGCGAGGGAGGATTTGTAACTGTGTGCTTGTTATTTAATCCAGACATGTTAACGGGCCGGCCGTTTGTTTAGCTTAATTACCCAGCATTCATTTCACACTCCTTCCTCTGTTCTAGAGTTTAGACAGAAATACTCTCAGCTGCTGTCAGACCAATCGTTCAGATGTGTGTGTGTGTGTGTGTGTGTGTGTGTGTGTCTGAGTGAGTGAGTGAGTGAGTGTGTGTGTGAGTGTGTGTGTGTGTGTGT
>JAUCMU010000057.1:1373702-1388939 GCA_032275025.1 Enteromius treurensis | reverse complement strand
AATCATGTGATGAGTGATGAGTGTCGTCTGAGGACCTGAAGACCACGAGCATCCAGCAAAGATCTTCAGTCTTGTCTCTTATACACCGTTTCTCTCAATCTTCTTTTGATATTATGCACTGATGTCAATTAATATAATTAGTGGCCAGATGTTCCCCCAGCTGAAGTTTTCAAAATATCTTGCTTTTTCAACCCTTTGTTGCCCCCGTGCCAACGTTTTTTGAGACCTTTAGCAGACATCAAATTGGAAATATTGGCTCATGTGATTTTCAAAAGTCTGTTAGTTTTCATTTTATTCAAAGTTACAAAACATCCCAACATTTCTGGAATTCAGGTTGTGTATATAAATGGAAATTATGTTAACTGTTTAGTTTTGAAAGAAAAAAAACAAACAAACACGTTATAGTTACCAGCAGAGCTAATAAGGATCGATTCTGTCCTGTTATTTTGTATTTACCGTAGGTCTCGTCAGTCATATTTCCTCTCAGCCAGGCTAAGTGTGTTTAACATCATGATTTATTGTGCATTTTATGGTTTATTTGCTTGCATTTCTGTAGTATTTGCGCTCAGGTATGCCACTTCCTGGAAGGTGCTCTCGAAACCTGCTGAGTTACATACAGTTGAGTCAACGTGTTTCTCTGGAAAAACATAAGGGACCTGATGGGATTTATGTGGATGTTTGAGGGTCAGTATATTGACCCTGACAGTTCCCAAACACAGCGCTCAGGATCCGACTGCTTGGCTAATATTGGTGTTTGTCTCGCTTTCAGAGGATGTGAGTCAGTAACTAGTGTGGTTTTCAGTAAACTATTAGAGCGATTCTCTTATCAGCATCCTAAGATCGCTCCATTCTGGAAATGGAGTGCTGAGTGCACATGTGTGTCATGTGACCCAGTGGAGCGCTCTGATTGGCCGGCTGCAGCGAGTGAATCCCGTGCTGTCGTAAAGCAGATGAACAGAGAAGGGAGCATCAACAGAAAGAAGGAAAAGAAATGCTTGGAAAGTAATAAGAGGATGTTTTCTTTTTTCTTTTGTTCCTTCCAGGCTTTTCTTCTAGTAAACAACTGATTTTGTATTGTTGATGGTTTCTCAGTAGATCAGACTTTTCACTGTTCAAGCCTAGTCAGATGAAAGTGTATTTATTATGTTCACAAAACCCCAAGGAATCAGGTGGAGTTGGATTCAGGCAATGAACTATTGTTATTTCTCCAAACTCTATAGCAAGAGTTTCGCTCTTACACAAGAAGCCTCTTCTGCTCGCCAAGGATGAATTTCTTTGAGGAATATTATTATAATCTCAAATAACAGTTTTCTATATGAATATGTATTAAAATGCTATTTTTTTTCTGTAATTCAAAGCTGAATTTTCATTACTCCAGTCTTCAGTGTCCCGTCATCTTTCAGAAATCATTCTACTATACTGATTTACTGCTCAAGAAACATTTCTGATTATTACCGATGTTGAAAACAGTTGTGCTGCACAATATTTTTTTGTGGAAAAACACAATCCATTTTTTATTTTCCAGGAAACAGAAAGTTAAAAAGAACAGCAATTTTTTGAAATAGAAATCATTATAAATGTCTTTACTTTCAATTTTGAAATACTTTATTTTATTCACAAATGTTTTCAACACTGTTAAATGTTTCTTGAGCAGCAAATCAGTATATTAGAATGATATCTGAAGGATCATGTGACACTGCAAGACTGGAGTAATGATGCTGAAAATACAGCTTTCATCACATGATCAAAATATTAGTTTAATTAATTAATACAATTTTTTTGTTTGCATTTACAAATAAATGCAGCCTTGGTAAAAAAAAATACTTATTTTTATAATTCAGTGACGAATTGTAATATATATGAGTGTGTGTGTGTGTGTGTTTATATGCATAAAGAAATAACATATAATTATAAAATAACATGTAATTTTTTTCTCATGAAGCAGTTCTATGTATTCTAGCAGGACAGTTTAGTGAAATGCTTGCCAGAAGAGTCTTACGCAGATTCTTACATTTCATAACCCCGCAGGGATTCACAGAAGTATGACGCATTTGGCCTCTTTTTCTCTCTATCTCTCTTTCTCTGGCAAACTACAGCAAGCGGTGTTTCTGTCTGAACTGATGCCTGGAGACGTCTGGAGAAGTTTAAAAACGCCTGTGCAAATAAGCCAATGTAAATGCAACTTATACATTTGAGTGTTACATTTGTTTTCTTAGTAATTGGAATCTATATAATGCTATTTTAACAGCCTGACTGGATAACACGTCCAATTTCAGATGAAAATGCAATGCAAATGTTGATGTTTTTTGTATTTTTGTTGTTTCTTTATTTTTGTATGCTTGTGTAGAATTATATTAATAGCCTGGATGTGTACAAATGTACAGATGTTGTTAAGGAAGAAAGTGAAGGATCATGAGACTTTTCCAAATCTTCCAGAAAATGGTGCTTGTTAAAGTGTGTCAGCTCCTCTTTCTGATTCTCTTCTGTGTGATTTAGAAAGGATTTTCTTTGTAGCACGAGGCCGTTTTGAACGAGCGTCACATGGCAAACACAAGAAAGAGCCTTTCAGGGCCACAAAAGAGAGACATCTTCTCCATGATGGCAGTCATTTAAACCATGCCATAAATGTTTTTTTTTTCCACCCCAAATTGTCCAGATTTAGAACGAGAGCGAAGGGAAGCTGGGAAACTCCACTCATGGTCTGCATGCAACAAGGTCAAAGGTCATGACCTCACTTCCTCCATTCACTCTCACGCAAGCGCGATCATTCACCCCAAACAGATCCCAGCGCTATTTGGTTTATTTTTCTAAACCAAAATGATGACGTAAAATATTAGGGCTGTTCATTATGGAAGCTTGCTTCTGTCACGGCATAAAGAAATGCAAAAGTAATTGCAACTTTTATCTCATAACTTTTATTGCAGTTTTGCATTTAATTGACATAATTCCGATTTTTTTCCCGCTCAGAAATTCTTAATATTGCAAGATTGTAACTCAGAATTGGGTATAAATACATACTCACCATTGCAAGAGAAAACTCCAAATTATAAGATAAAATGTGACAATGATACATTTTTCTCACATGCCAGAAATAACATTCCATAATTAATAAACCTTAGTTAATTAAATTGCCATTTTAAGCAAACAGACCAGTGTTATTTTAGTATTACCAAGGTAAAGTTCTTTATTAACAAATATATATATATATATATATTCTTATTTGTTTTTATTATTTTTGTCTTTTTTATTAGTTGTATTATTATTATTACTAATATACGTTTTAATTAAAAATATATGTTTATTGTTTTCCTATTTTATTTTAGTGTATTTTGTAAACTAATTTTTGATGAGTTTTATATTCTTTTTCTTTAAGTAAATTATGAAAGTGTTCTTGTTTTTCACCTGGTGTATATAGTGGTCAAAGTGTTGTGGATCAAAAGAGCTCATCACAGTTGTCCTGAGACAAAAAGACATTTTGGTTTTAGGTTATCTTAGATGAATGGTTTTGATCCACTTCATGCACAGTTGTGCTCATGAGTTTACACGCCCTTGCAGAATGTGCAAAATGTTAATAACTGAAACAAAATCTTCTGTAGCTTCTGAAGGGCAGTGCTAAACGACAAAAAAATATTAAGAAAAATGTTCAAAAGTTTGCTCTTAACACATTGTGTTGTCTTCTGGAGCATCAGTGAGCGTTTGAAGCTTCGGTAATAGTTGCGTATGAGTCCCTCAGTTGTCCTCAGTGGGAAAAGATGGATCTCAGAATCATACAGTCACTGTTGGAAAGGGTCCAAATAGACAGAAATGCTGAAAAACCACAGGATTTGTGGGAGCTGAAGGATTTTTCTGAAGAACAGCTGTTCAGGACAAACAATGGACTCATGAACAACTATCACAAAATATAAAAAGGATCATCCAGGAAATGAGACGTAGTATTTAGATTCAAGGGTATGTAAACTTTTGAATGGGGTACTTTTATTATTATGTATATGTAAACATCTGTTATGTGACACAGCTTCACATTCAGGATAGTACCAAATAAAACATAACATGCTATTTTCATGATACCTCTTATTTTGTTACCTCTCATTAACGTTTTGCAAGGGTATGAAAACTTATGAGCACAACAACAACAAAAAAATCAAAAATGGATAAAACTTAAGGTTAACCAACAGTGTTTTGATGAGAGGTGTCATTCTTTATTAAACCGTCTGTGATGATATTTATATTTTTATATATAGTCTTCCACATCAAACCGTGACATCCATACGACTGTAGAGCACCAGGATCATACGACAGTCATTAACAAGACACAATACATTTACTTTCACAGTCATGACACATCTATCAACACGACTGAAACCAGCTAGTTAGGAAAGCTCTGCAGTATCTCCATGTCACAGCTGGTACTTTACATCATCTTCTTTATGCATGCTTCAATCCAAACAGGTTTAAACTTTCGCACTTCATCAGAGTCGACTGATAACTGTTAAAAATCCTCATTACATGAAGGTAAGATTTACTTTTTTTTTTTTAAACAATAAAATAAAAACATGCATGCAAACATAAAGTCACCTCCTGTTAAACAGAGGAACTCTAAATTCAAAATAAACTAAATGTGAAAACACTGACTTCTGTGTTCATGGTTATTTATTCTCAGCACATTTTTCAGAAGACCATTCACGGCAGCGATCAGCACCGGTTGATAATTCATCCTAACATTTGTGAATGCATTACTATCTACTTTAAATGACATGGCACAAAGCACAGCAAACCGTAAAAACGAAAAATATATATCTTTTTAGATAAATGATGTGAAGGACGAAAGCAGATGTGGTGTCAGATGTTATGCCGAGTGAGAGACATACAGCACTAGTGCACTGCAAACCTTGCTCGAGACCTGAAGCTACGTCTCCTGTTTAATAATTCAACCTTCAGGAAGAGATGATCAGCCCCTGGACACGTATTCAGATCCTGTGATGTCCTTTAAAGGAACGGCTCACTCAAAAATGAAAATTGGCTAAGAATGTGCTCACTCTCAAGATGTAGATTTGCAGAAATGAAGCATTGCATCACTGACAACATTTCAGCCTTTTGGTTAAATACTCATTTACAGGCATGTTCAGGATAAACATGCCTCTTTTAGATTTGAGAACGTCTTATGAGAACCATTCCTGACGCCCCGTATCACACAACTTAGATTAGATTAGCTTATAAAATGAGGACAGACAACCACAAAGCGTTTCTCTCCCAGTTCTGAATCTCACGATGAAATGGATTATCTGTAGTGTTCAGCTGCGCTGCAGAGACGAGATGTCTGAGGATCAAGAGCAATGAACTTTAAACAGCCTTGCATCAGCTTTTCTTGCCGTACTTTTAAAATGTCATCTGTAAGATTACATTCAGTTTGTTTGTTCTTATAAATGCACGATAAACTCTTGTCAAACAACGTCACGGTGAGTGTTTCAAATCACATGCATGAGATACATGCTTTAGATTAACAGTCTTTTTGAAGAAGAAGAAGAAATTAATACTTTTAATTCAGCAAAGATGCATTTAACTAAATATAAGATATTTATAAATGTAAATAAAGATGTCTATTTCAAATAAAAGTCGTTCTTTTAAACTTAATATTTACTAAACAATCCTGAAAAGCTAAATGTATTAGTTTCTACAAAAATATTGAGCAGCACAACTGTCAACATTGATAATAATCAGAACAGTTTCTTGAGCAGCCAATCGGCATATGTTTTTAAATTTCATAAAGGCTGCATTTATTTAATCGAATATAATTGATCTTATAAAAATAGTTAAATATTATTACAATAACATGACTTGTTTCTTATGTGAATATCTGTTGAAATGTAATTTATTTCTGTGATCAAAGCTGAATTTTCAGCATTATACTCCAGAGTCACATGATCTTTCAAAAAATCATAGGAACAGTTCTGCTGACCAATATTTTTGTGCAAACTATCATACTTTTTTTTTTATTTTTCAGGATTGTTTGATGAACGGAAAGTTAAGAAACAGCATTTATTTTAAATCGAATAACATGATAAATATCTTTACTGTCACTGTTGATCATTTTAATGCAGTCTTGATTAAAAGTATTAATGCAACTTAAAAAAAAAATTGGTTGTTTATTAATTAAATAAAATACTTGCCAAAGCCATAAACCAAAACACCTGTCCTCTAGGCATTAAAAAAAAGTTCGAGTCCAAACTAATAATAAAGAATGAACCCAAATGCTGCTCCGATTAAAAAGCACCATGTGCTCACAGCGCCCCCTAGTGTCCGAGAACACACCGTCACAGTACATGAGCTCGACATGCAGTGCTCTGGTTTTGCTTAGTGACATGAAACTAATACACAAACACGTCTTGTTCGGTCAAGTATGGTGTTCTCCCTGAATGAAAACTAGCAGAATAAATTAAACATAGAATGAGAAAACCTGTGGAAATTCATAGTGATTTTGACAACTATATGTGCAAAAACAGCTTTTAAACATCCTCCCTCCATTTCTACAAAGATCCCATTAGAGACTGAGGCGGAAGGCAGTTTATGCTTGATGTAAACTATGGATATCAAACCCTTGGTAGAGGCTTAATAAACAATAAAATGATGCTAAAAGTCGTATAAAAACCGTCCGGTTTGATTTGATTTACAGGATCATACTGTACTTGAGGGCTGATGGAGCATCTGTTTACCCATCGAAGCACAAGTGGTGATGTTTTACTGGCGCTTGCTCTGCAGCAGACCCCTCCAGTCGTCGGTCCAGGACTGAAGGCGTCTCTGGGAAGGGTTTGGAGGCAGGTGCTTGTTGTGGCAGGCAGTGAACAGGACATGCTCCCAGGACGGGTTGGGCTCCACACCTGAAACACAAAGACGTTGTTCCTCCAGAGCTCGTTATGTGGGTCTGGAGAGGGGAAGCAGGCTCTTACTCACCCAGGATATCAGGCTTGTCATCGATGAGGATGTCTCCGGTCACTACGGTCTTGTCTCTGGTCAAGATGATCTGCTCCAGGAACTCGGAGCCCAGATGTTTCTCTACCCAGGCATACTGGGGACAAACACACTTCATTAGAGGAAGCCATGGAAACAGACGGAAAACACACTGAAATCCGGTTCAAACTAGTTGTGTGTGTTTGGATAATTCATATATATATATATTCAGAACAGTATCGGATCTACAATGTTTTTTAATTTTCACTATAAGTTGTATAATAACTTAAACAGCTGTTCATTAAAGTATCAATAAAAAGGGAACAATTTTATATAATATTTTATTTTCAATGTGATTGCTTTATATGTTTATACAGAAATCTAAATAAAAATGCATAAATTAGATAATAATTAAATTAAATATATTTTTTTCTGCTCAAAACATGAAAATAATTATAAAACTCACAGGTTCATAAATAAATAAACAGTTAAGAAAAGCTATTTTGTAAGATGAATAAGAAATATTTCAGGCTCTGCATCATTTAAGGTCACGAACAAACACTCATCAAGTGAAATTAAGCAGCGGTTTCGTTCAAATATTTTTTTTTTTAGGTCTACAGACACAATAGTATGTTATGTCAAATTAAATGATTAATTATTTATTATGTTATCAGGGAATTTTTTACTTTGTCGCACAAAAATATAGATTAAAAAATACTATAATTAATTAAAAATAATTAATTAATTGATATAAAAATATAAATTTAATTAATTAATTCAAGAGGAATTTATTTTAAAAAGAGCTATACATAATATACTGAGTAATGCGGGTTAACTCTCAGTTTAACATGAAATAAAGAAATTAATATTATAAAGAGTGGTCTCAGACTTTGGAGCCCACTATACACATAATCATTCAGACCAAAGTCCATCTATAAATGAAGCTCCGCCTCCGTTCGAGGGAATCTTACCTTTTCATATGGACAGAAGCTGTAATGTTTTATTGGACTGGTGCAAATGAAGACATCTGTACTGGGTGAAGGAAAGACAAACTAATATGAAGACTAGACATTTACTCAAGGCAGATTACTTCAGATCAACACGAAATGAATCACAGAACTAGTGAATGACACCGCTTTGAATCTGGAAGTGGTCTTGTTGAACTTACTTCTCCATCTTGGACATCTCCTTGACGGCCTCCAGTCCTCCAGGAAGTGGCTCCAGCTCAATGAAGAAGTTTTTGGACTCCCAAATGCTGATGGCCTTTTCCTGCAGTCAGTGCAAACTTTGATTATGATCTTTCAACGTGAAAACAATTCGTCTCGTTGAACAAACTTTCGTCTCCTGAACGTGTCACAACAGTTTCAGTCATTCGCTTTATGAGCATAAACTTGATTTTCATCAATATAAAAATGTTCAGAATCCCTGTTATTAAGCACAAAGATTATCCATTTAATATGGATTGTCAACAATTAATAATCATAATTTAATTTATGATCATATTTCAATATTCTATTAATTTATTTATATTTGATAATGATTAATAATTGTATATGTGCAGAAAAAGCCCCAGCTTAATTCAGTCTAGGATAGTCTTGACTAAACTATTTCCAGCTCATGTAACTAGTTGGAAAGCCAGTCTCTAGTTTAACCAGCTGACAAAATAAATCAAGCCATTCTATAATTACCCAACAGACAGACTTGGTTTAGGATTCCAGCAAAACCAGTTTAGACTCAACTTTTTAAAGCTTACAACTGATATTTATGTCAGTACCTGCTATACTGTTTCCACTGATTTACATTAAAAGTGTAATTTTTTGGTCATATATTAGCATCTACATCAGGTTTTTGGCTTCCTTTTTTACATTTTTGTGCACACCACCGTTAAAACCAACTGTTTTCTATTTTAATATACTTTAAAATGCAATGTATTCCTTTCACATAATCAAATCAAAGCTGGTTAGATTTCTTCCAGGGTTGCTTTTGGTCAATTAAATGCTTGCTGTTTATTTTTTTTAATCATTAACAATAATAATATTAATAATATACGAACAGTAGAGTCTAAAACGTTACACAAGGTTTCTATTTCAGATAAATGCATTGGATATTTATGTGTGTCAAAGAATCCTGAAGAAGAAAATAATGACATCATGTGACACTGATGCTGAAAAATTCATTGTTTAATTACATTTTACAGTGAAAACAGCTATTTTAAATAGTAAACATATTTGCTGTACTTTGAATCAAATAAATGCAGGCTTAGTGAGCAGAAAATTCTATAATATAAAAAAAGTCTTAATTAAAAATATTTCTGTCCAGTGTATCCTCAGACAATGTGAGCTCATGATGTCTTCTGTTGTGTTTCCACACACACACGTTGGTTTTTGTGGTTTCTGGGGTCTCTTCATAGGTGTAATGGTGTTTCTACTGTACAGACTGTATGTGGTATTGTCCTACACTGACCCTACACCTAAACCTACCCCTTACAGGAAACACAACACACTTTTAGACGCCGTTTAGTCTGTTTTATAAGCCTTACAGGGACACTGAACATGTCCTCATAAATCCCCTTCATATTGTAGTACCTATGTCATTAAACACATTTGTGTCCTCATAAACCCGCACACACTTACACACAGGTCACTCCTCACGCCTCCATACTGCGTGGACACCCAGAATCCTCTCCTGTCCTCTAAAGATATGAAAGGCTCGTTTGGAAACTTCTTCTTGTACTTCTTTAAGAATCCTCCCTCGAAGTCCGCGATGACTCCGTCCATATCCACCAGCACTCGCAGTCTGCTCGTGTGAGAGCTCATGTTAGCGCTGCACCGATAGTGAAAGCACACCGAGGAAGCGCTTCTCCCGACCCATTTCACAATAATCCTCGGTAATAAAGTCATGATGAACAACCTTAATCTCGTCCGAAAGCCTCGTGCTCGCCGGCGGTGTGATGAACAGAGAGCGGGAGGAGGCTGATTGTGTTAACGTTAGCTCATCTCACTCTGTCGCCTCTCTATTGTTTTGCTCGGGGTAAACGCGTTTGTTGGGGGTGTTTTGTCGGGTCAGAGGGTCTCATGTTTGTCCAGCGGTCGCTGGTGGGGATTTGCAGCGTTGTTGACCTCGCGTTTCTGCATTTGTTTACAGCTGTGCTAGCAGCCAGCATCACAACACAAACGCTGTGAATGAGGCGCGTGCTAAATAAAACCCATTACTGATACAGTAATATGTTTACGTTGCATACCGTAATCTAGTGGCTATTTCTGGTTTACGTTATCACGGAACATAGTCTACCCGAGATTATTGGCGAAGAGAGAGATCACACACTCTTGATTCTTTTCCTCACAGGGAGAACCACTTCCCGGTAGTCCATAAACGAACAGTCCGGTTCCGGAAGTTAACGCGCTGTTCATTTTCTCCAAAGGGGGATTGATTTTGAGCGATAGCTTGTAAACCATTAAAGACAGAGCTACTGTGAGCTGACATGATGTTCATCGATGCTGTGCGCTTCGGTCCGCTTTAATGTAGACTTCATTTTTTAATGATCGTGTTTAACAGCGGAATTCCTGGTGAAAACTACATTTCCCATGATTCCTGTGCGAGTGGGGTGGAACTCCACGCGACGATTTAGGGATAAACGTAAAAATAAATACACAAATACATACATGCAATCATTATCTTTACATCAATTAATGAATAATTCGCTGCCGTTTAGTTTAGTTAATTTTTTTTAAATTCGTTTCCATTACATCCATGTAGTTCATTTCCTTATTACAGCTGTTAAGCTTACAGTCTTGAACTTTATTCTCTTGTCTGAAATTCAATTTATTCATTATTTAGTGTAAATCTGAATTGGTAATGTTGCGAATCACCTCGTAGCTGCTTGATTTGAATGTTTAATGGGAGCTCTTTACTTTATATTATACGAGGTACAACAAAATTTATGTATATAGTATGCAAATACTACAAATAATATTTTAAAATATATATATATCACGTATTAAAAAAAGCGTTACGTGGC
Source organism: Enteromius treurensis (assembly GCA_032275025.1). Taxonomy (NCBI): domain Eukaryota; kingdom Metazoa; phylum Chordata; class Actinopteri; order Cypriniformes; family Cyprinidae; genus Enteromius; species Enteromius treurensis. The sequence goes on along the minus strand of JAUCMU010000057.1, from coordinate 1,377,976 downwards.
TATTTTGGATGACAATTCTATTGTTTTCTCAGTAAACTCGCAAGTGAAGCAAAATGTGTATAACTATCGCTCTGCTATTTTTTATTTTCTCTGAAATTATAAAAAAATATTAGGAATTAGTGCTGCCAACGATTAATCGCATCAAAATAAAAGTTTTTTGCACAATATATGTGTTTATGCTGTGTTTATTTATTACGTACAGTATATACTTTGAAAATATTTACACGTAACTGCATTTATATATTTATTTTCTTATATTTTATATTATATCTATATATAGTTAATATATAAACATAATATATTTTCATTAACTATGTACATGCATGTGTTTGTATTTATATATACTACTTAATAAATATGCACTGTACAAATATATTATGTAAAGAAAAACTTATATATATATAGTTTTTTTTTTTTATTTCCATCAATATGTCCAAGTAGGCTACTGATTTTTCGAAAGCCTTCAAGATGATCGTCTCTCCAGTCAGAATATCTTTGTTTTGCACCGGAAGAAATACTGACACGTCCCTTTCACGGCTTAAAGATGCATATCAATTTCAAATGCAAAATTATGCGACCTTTTAATTTAAATAAAACATTCCGCACTAAAAACATACAAGATATGTGTCTGTGTGGTGAAATAAAAAAAAGGGAAAAAAAAGAAAAATGTGGCACCTGGAACGATCCCGTGCCTGAGATCTCGTGGAATCTCAGCTGTCATTCAAATCTCGCGATATTTGTGTGCTGTTGGCGGCTGAGGGCCCGTCGCTTCTGTGCAGGACAGCAGCTTTTGACATTTGAATGAAAAACATCTTCCCAAAAGCGCAAAACGATGGCTTCGGCTCTGGAGCAGTTCGTGAATAACGTGCGGCAACTCTCCGCTCAAGGTACCGCCGTTTTCACGGTTCGCGAACGTTCAGGCTAACGAATACATGAGCTTACTAGCTTAATGCTAAAAGCCGTTAGCGCGATAGCATGCTAGTTGTTTATATATCAGACAGTAACGTTAACATGGTATTTGTTTATCTCATTCTGTTCGTCCAAGCAGAAATGAATTAAAAAAAAACTAAATGCTGCAGAATAATCACACATCTCGGCTTATACCTGGACAGCTTAGCTTTCACGCCACTGAGGGGTCATGTTAGCTGAGTCATTTATAAAATATGGTAAAAAATGCCACCAAAACACAACTCCACTGGGTTTATCTGTCACGTGCTGCCATTTTTTAATAATAAGGACAGGTTATCGTTGTTTAAAACTACATATGAGATCTTGATTGCGTGTATGAACTGCTGTGAAATCATGTTTTCATCCATAATTTATGTTTCTCAGGTCAGATGACTCAACTGTGTGAGCTGATCAACAAAAGCGGAGAGCTTCTGGCCAAGAATCTCTCCCATCTGGACACTGTTCTTGGAGCGCTGGACATCCAGGAACATTCCCTCGGTGTTTTAGCTGTTTTGTAAGTCAGTGACTTGTTGATTCACAGCGGATTCAAGTCTTTAATGTCTATTTGAATACATGGTGGTGTCGTTGAAATGCATTGCAGGTTTGTGAAGTTTTCCATGCCAAACATCCCAGATTTTGAGACCCTGTTTTCACAAGTCCAACTCTTTATCAGCACCTGCAATGGAGAGCACATCCGATACGCCACAGACACATGTACGGAAACCCACCAGCGCTATAAACACATGGTGCTGATAAATCTGTGCTAATACGTTTTGTTTTATTCCTGCATACAGTCGCCGGTCTGTGCCACCAGTTGACTGTCGCACTTGTAGAAAGAAAACAGGCAAGTGTCTCTTGTTGATTTCGGTGTCGTTACCTATGCATGATAAAGCTGACATTATTTTTTTTTTTTTTCTTTTACAGCCTTTGCATGGAATAAGTATAATTAAACAGGCCATAGACAAGATGCAGATGAACACAAACCAGCTCACCTCAGTGCATGCAGACCTGTGTCAGGTGAGTCAACTATTAGATGTAAGAGCTGTGAAAATCTGGTAGGATGTCATTTGGTGTCTTTAAAAAGATGTAGCTTCTTGCTTCATAAGTCATTAACTGATGGAGTGCTGTAGATTAGTGTGATCCTTTTATCAGCTGTTTGGACTCTCATTTTGACGGTACAGTTGTACAGTAGTACAAGGAAACCCCCTCAGAATAGAAAATATTAAAGAGTAAATATAGGCCACAAGTCAAATGTGATGTGGTCTTGATTAATTGATGTAACTAACGACTCGGCCCTGTGCTCCCAGTTATGCCTATTAGCGAAGTGCTTCAAACCTGCACTCCCGTTCCTGGAGTTAGACATGATGGATATCTGCAAGGAGAACGGAGCGTATGACGCAAAGCACTTCCTATGTTTTTACTACTACGGAGGCATGATCTACACGGGTCTGAAGAGCTTTGAACGGGCGCTGTATTTTTTTGAACAGGTATTTTTTTGCTCCGTTTTACTTCTGCTATTGCTGGGACAGTATAGCTAAAATCTCTTTATGTTGGCTTTTTGGTGATGTTCAATAAGTTTTTGTTAAATATGTATGTTATATATTTTTTGGTCTGTTTTTCATTTTAAAACCATTTTATTTAACAAATGTTTAATGCAGAGAAAAGAGAACATCATTATATATATATATATATATACATATATATATATATATTAATAATCTACTAATCAATTAACATTGAATCATTTTAAGTTTTCTGCACCACAATATTTAGTAATAAGCAACAGTATTTACCTGCTTAATGGTTTTATTACATGTCATGTCATTAATTGATGGCACTAATGACTCATGCAGATGTAAAAATGAATTACAATTCTGTTTTTGCTGTTTAAGTCTTAATGAAAACTTAATGACCAAATGAGAAGCACGTCAAAATCTTCATCACAGTTAATATAAGACATTATGAATGATTTGGAAACCTTTTTGGTTTTGAATTAGCATCCATTTGATGCTTTCCGTCTATCTTCAGGCAATAACCACTCCAGCAATGGCCGTCAGTCACATCATGTTAGAAGCATACAAGAAGTACATCCTGGTCTCCCTCATCCTTCACGGCAAAGTACAGCAGCTCCCCAAATACACATCACAGATTGTGGGCCGGTTTATCAAGGTGAGTCTTTCTGCCTCGACGTCGTGGCTGTGGCTTGACCGTAAAGACCCTGTGAGCTCATCGTGTTTTCTGTGTGTGTGTGTTTGTGTTTTAAAGCCCCTCAGTAACGCTTACCACGAGCTGGCTCAGATCTACGCCAACAACAACCCCGCCGAGCTGCGCGCTGTGGTCAACAAACACAGCGAGACATTTACACGAGACAACAACACCGGCCTGGTCAAACAATGCCTGTCCTCGCTCTACAAGAAAAACATTCAGAGGCTAACCAAGGTCTGAACTTACACTGACGACGTGTTCTGCGTGCATTACAGCCGTTTACTGTTACTAGGGCTGTCAAGAGATTTCATTACATGATGCGCCGAGTCATTCATCGCACATCAATCCGGGCTGAGAAATAACCCCAAAAGATCAGTCTGGTTGTAAACATCAGACATTACAAAACAAATTGCTTTTAGAAATCGATACAGTATAGACTTCATTACACACTAGGTCTGTTCGATTATGGCAAAATTGTATTATAATCATGATTATTTAATAGGATTATCCGTGTGTTGTATGATCGAAACTTAATATGATTGATTGATTTAAAGATATATACACTAGGGTTCAAAAATTTGGTGGCAGTAAGCACCAGATCTCATTGTGCGATATGTTTTGCGCATCTTGTCAGTAAAGCCGGTTCTGTAATCAGCCATAGATTCCATCAGGTGCGTGATCTTACATTGAGCCGCATTCACTAGGTAGAGCCGTTGTGCACTGACGAGCTGCGCAAAATCAGGTTCATCATCAGCCTGATAATTAAAAGTACCTCTTTTTGGTCAATATCCTCCTTTTTGTAGCCGGAATAGTCCCAAATAGATGATTTCGAAATCATATGTCACCCCAGCAACAAGTCATACAACAAACTCGTGTTTACTGTGTATCTTAATACTAGCCTGGGCCCGCCCATATTTTCTTTTCGCGAGCAAGCTGCCGTTTTAGAGCATTTCAGATTCCCAAAAAAGTGGGAACCAATGAGAAACGAGACATGGCGTGTACCGAGCGGCAACAATCGTTGGACTCTGCTGTAGCAGCTGTTTGGAGAAATTTTCATGACAGGTTTTCTTTGAAAACGGAGCAGAAGTAATTAAAGTAAGTAAAGACATTTTCCTACTGCT
>JAUCMU010000057.1:1361285-1373602 GCA_032275025.1 Enteromius treurensis | reverse complement strand
CCTTACCTAAGCTACATACCTTCTATGTACATATCAGAGAACAATTTTAAATACTCTTTCAATGTATTCTATGGCACCTTTAACAGTATTGCTGTGTATATAATTAATATTTTTATATACTAAAACGTCTGTGAACGTTTTTGAATGATGACACAAGACAATATGTTACATTTTAACTTCATTTAATGGTGGTAAGCACTTCTAGTATACTGCACCGTTTTATTGTGTATAGTACATAATACTGTGCTTCTTCTTCTTCTCCTTTTTGTTAGGAGTGAAACCCAAGACTGGCTGGGCCGTGGATCCATTCGGTCACAGTCCTACTCAGACTTACCTCCTGAAACAAGCTGGCCTATCTAACATGCTGATCCAGAGAATACACTACTCCGTGAAGAAACATTTTTCCTCTCAGAAGACCCTGGAGTTCTTCTGGAGACAGAACTGGGGTGAGCAACTAATCTTGATGTTAGGAAATTTAGGATAAAGTTTTAAAAATGTTTTTATGGGAAATGACTACTCTTTTATTCATTGCTTTAGTATCAGTGACTTTATACCATCCAATGCATTTGAATATAGGTCACTTACTATAAAATACCTGACATTTCAGTTTGAGCCAAGAGACAAATTCAGTGCAAAAAAAAAAAGAAAGAAAATGAAATTCACCACCACCTCACTCAAATCCCAGCTATTTTCTTTTAGCCTGGGCCCGCCCATACTTCCTTTGACGCTACATTCATTTCGCCAGCAAAGTTAGTCTGGCCAAGCTGCCGGAGAGCATTTCTGTTCCCAAAAAAGTGGGAACCAATGAGAAACGAGCTCAACCCCCTCCCCCCGGCACGACTGGGTGTAATGCGATGACGCAGCAGTTCTGCGACCGGAATCCATACCGGCGTTTCAAACATGGCGTGTACCAAGCAGCAACAATCGTTCGACTGTTGCAGCTGTTTTGAGAAATTTTCATGACAGGTTTTCTTTGAAAACGGAGCAGAAGTAATTAAAGTACTGTAAGTAAAGACATTTTCCTACTGCTTTAATGAAGCTAGCTACAATTGGTTACGGTGGCTTTAGGTTCCGTCGCTACGCATACGTCATCGGAATGAGTGTTCTGATTGGTTGTGGATTCGTCCAGTAGTATACAGAGGCATCTGATGGACGCAGGTTAAGCCCGCCTCCCTGAAGGCGGGTAGTAAGGTAGCTTTGCCAGACTAAAGCTCCTATCTTAGCCAGGCTATCTTAATACACCATGGGCTTCTACCCTTCACATCGTATGTTCCGGTGATGCCAGGCATCAATGACACAAATGAAGATATTGTTGATGATATCAGAGAGCCATCTGACCCTCCACAGACAGCAGCACAAATGAAATGACCTTTACTTTAGATTACACCATAAGTTTGAGCTTTTATGGAGGAGCGAAAACGCCTCTGAAAAGTAGGCAGAAGGGTCTCGATTATTTGATTTTAATCGCTGTAAGTCGAAATCTGAACTATTACACACTACACTACTATCCCATGAAAGGGTTTTTATGAAGTGGCATTTAGGTATGTTTACACAAACTGTTCAGCTATTAGAATAGCAAAAAATAATGCTGAGATGAATGGGTTTTAAACAGGCTTTCCTCTTTTTGTTTTTTTTTTGTAAATGCATATCGAAATCTAAAATGTTGGAGCAAGTTACTGTCTTAATCAGTGAATCACTTGAGTCTCTCATTCAACTGATTCGTTCAATCAGCTAAATTAATTCCTTAGCTGTATCTATGAATGAGTCCTTGACTTATTTGATTCACTGCATTTATTAAAAGCCAAAAGATTGATTCAGTAATGAAATCAGTATCATGTTTGATATCTTATGATATAAATGGAAGAGTGTAATTGTTGACGCTCATATCTTGAGTTTTTCTAATAGGCTTCATCATGCAGCCAGTGCATCATGTCCATCATCAAGATGTGGTTAGATGCTGAATTAAATGCATACATTTGCTTCATAATGAATCGCATCAAAAATTAGTGTTTCTAAACAGAAACGGTAATCTCAGTTCGACTTCACAGAAATGGCCATCTCTGTTCTTGTGATTGACAGACGTTCTTGACATTATCCTTACAAGACATGGCGAGCCGAGTTCAGCTCTCCGGCCCTCAAGAAGCCGAGAAATACGTCCTACATATGGTACGTACTCAGCCTCATCATGACATTCAGACAATTCATGTTTACTCAACATTTGAGGTTTGCTGGTGCTCAAGTCTTTCCTCTCTCGTCTCTCAGATCGAGGATGGAGAGATTTATGCAAATATTAACCAGAAAGATGGCATGGTCTGTTTCCATGACAACCCCGAGAAATACAACAACCCTGCGATGCTCCACAAAATCGACCAGGAGGTTTGTAACGATGATGAAACAGAGCTTTTCTTCATTCGCTGCTTGTGTACAAGAGAACGAGACCAGAGAGCAACATGCTTTATATATTTACACTTAATCATCATTTCAAGGACATATAAAAGAAAGCTTAATAACGTGCATAGACAACTCAATATAATGGTCAGAAAATCGTAAGATCATGAAAAGTTCATAAACAAAGATGCTGTTTGTTCTAATATAATAAAAGTATATAAATACAGTAACGAGTAATGTTGTGAATCATTAAAAAAATAAATCGTGCTAATTTTGTAATGAAAGAAATATATAATTGTAAACACGGTAATATTAAGTTTAAAATTATAATAATAATATACAGTAGTAACGGTTATATCGTGAATAATTGATTAACCGTATTCAAACGTAAACTTTTTTACATTGTGTGCACGGTATATATTTATTATGTGTGAATATAAATACACTGTATATATTTATATTCCCATAATTTAATTTATATGTAAATATATGTGATATATAAACATATTTTTCTTCAATATGCATGTGTGTCCATTTTTATGAATGTAATGAATATACAGTACAAACACATAATGTAAACAAATGCAACTCATTTGACAGCCCCAGAGAAGAACTACAGTTCAACATAACTAGTCCTATCTTTTTTGTTTTATTTGTTATAGCAATAAAAGAATAATATAAATGCATTTAAAAAAAACAGCAAAACAGAAGTTGTGAAATATTATTAAAACTTAAAACATTAGTTTTATTCTATGTAAATGATATTCTCTCTCTATATATATATATATTTCTAAATGAATTGTTTAAAGTTGTGGTCTCATGATACGCTGCAGGTTTTGGGAGTTTGAGAAGGAAAACTATTTCAGATTCTGCTTTTGAAACGCAATATGATGTTTGTGCACCAATGCATTGTGTAGCGTTTAGTTGTGTTCCCTCACTCTAATCTGTCTTGACTCCGATGCAGATGCTGAAATGTATAGAGTTAGATGAAAAACTAAAATCCATGGATCAAGAAATCACTGTAAACCCACAGTTTGTGCAAAAGGTACACATCTGAACCAGCTCATGAATCATCGATTCAATTCTAGACTCCTAAAGGACGTGCTTTTGTAACCAGGCGGTCTGTTCTGTGTTTGTAGAGTATGGGAATGCAAGAGGATGACGTCGGCAGCAAGACGTCGAGCTACTCTTGAGGCTGTTCGGAGGATCGCTGCTTGGCTCACGTCCCCTTCCTCATCCCAAAGCTGGAAGACCTTCATAAGAGCAAAATCAGTTGGACTATATCGGAGGAAAACATAAATGTGTGGAATGACCTTTTTTTCGGTTCTGTCACAGCGCACCGTAAACAAGAACTTGTTTTTGTCAGTGTTTATTTATCAATGCTTGGTCGACATGCCACTGCATCATTTATGGTCATACAAATAAAGATACTGGACTTCTTTGTTCAAAAGAGTTGTGGAAATTGCATTTTTATACTTGTCTTTATTGCAACCCCACAGAATAAACCCTCTTAAGATCATCATACAGGTAGATCGTGCAATATGTGTTCTCATCTCCAAAATGTATCTTCAGGCTTGCGGTCTCTGGTTAGTGCATTGACATTTATGTGCTCTTCCGGGGTTTCAAAGACCGACAGCTTCTCTAATTTCATGCTCTTTCACCCTAAAGACAGTTGCATGCTAACCGAGTACTGCGTCGGTTGACCTAATACCTCTTCTCCAGCCAGTTCCTGCAGTGATTCAGCATTCAGGGTGAAGGACTTGCTCCAGTCCTGTAGAGGTCTCTCATGTTTTGGGTTTTACCACAAATATATGATCAAATACGTTGAAGCTACTGCTACTGAAGCCTAGATTCCACCATTAACCCCTGAATCAAACGGAAATGAGAATATCGACTTATTTTGGGGTGAGGTTTGTTCCTTGTATTCGTTGTTAAAGGAATAGTTCACCCAAAAATAAAAACTCACTCATCTCTCAGAAATAAAGGCACACAAGCTGTCACCTTTTGCACCTATTAGGTTCACTTGAAGTATTAAAATGTACCTTTAAGGAACCAAAATAGACACTTTAGGTACAAACATGTACCTTTTGAAAAGGTTTTTTCGATTTTCGAGAGTGTATTTTTAGAGGAAGAGATTTGAATCAAGTTTGTAACCAGGCTGTTTTGGTCACCGTAGACTTCCAAAACAGCATGGGCACAAACCTTCTTCAAAATATCTTCCTCTGTGTTCGTCTGGAGAAAGAAACACATACAGGTTTGGAACTACTCGAGGGTGAGTAAATGATTCAATTGTAATTTTTAGGTGAACTATTCCTTTAAATAGTGTGTGTTTCCTTATAGTATGATTTATAAACAAATTATTAAAGCTGTTGGGTTGAGAAAAATTGAGGGTTTTCTTGTTCCATTTCAGTTTTTCATTTTCTTAAAACATTATTTAGAAACTATTTTATAATATTTTATATTCCTGTGTCACTATCGCATTAGATCATGAAGCTGAGGTTTGTGCTACATTCTTGTAATATAACTTATAAGCAATTAATTATCGGGATGCTTCTTGACAGAAATGTCTTATATTCCTGTGTCCCTGTTAGATCATACAAAATATGTTACATTTCAAATAACCTTCCTGTAACGTTGCTTATAAACAATACTTTTTTGTTCGCAGTCTTTTACTGCCAGTGTTTGTTTTTGAGAGAGTGAGATTCAAATTGAGCTTTGTCCTGTTAAATATTTCCTAAAAATATTATTTGGAGAGAGTTTATTAAGGTGTTTTTGAGAGGAACGTCACTATCACATAAAATTGAGGGTAGTTCAATTAAATTTTGTAACATTGTTTATGAATAATTAATTGATGATACCGAGGCGTTTCTTGATTTTATAATACTGTGAAGTCTCTAAACACATTAGATCATAAAATTTAGATTTGTTTTGTTAAATGTCTTGGTATACAACTTGTAAACAATTAATTATTGTGATGATTCTTGAGAGAAATGTCTTATATTTCTTATATTAAATGAGGTTTGAAGTTGAGGTTTTAGATTGAGGTTAAATTTAAAATACTTTTACTGAAATATTACTTGTAAATAACTCATAAAAGGTGTTTGGGTGCTCTTATTTTTATGTATTTTATTCTTTAAGAGGAATGTCTTATATTCTTGTGTCTAAATCAGATCATGACATTGACGCTTGTATGATTAAATTTCAGTTTATATACAAGCAGGCTTGATTTTCTTTAAGAAAACGTTTTATTTTTCGGTCAAAAATGTTCATGTCCAAAGTGCCACTCTTATATGTAATCAACAACAGACAAAAATCATGCATTTATCATTTATTTGTCTTGTCTATCCAACCAGACCTTGTTGAATAGGCTTCCATGAACACTTACAATCAGCTCAAGTCGCTTCACTTTCACATCGATTTCCAAATTCTCAGCTCGAATGCAGGTAGGCATGTGGACCGTGTGTTTTCTACTTGAATGACATAACCATCAAGAAAAGAAGGACCGACGCGCAGCCAATCACAGGCTCTTCTGCGGCGTACAAGTCTTTGAACAAAGACAAGCGGCCGCGCCAGCCAATCACATTTTTAGAGTTCTCGAAAGTGGGCGGGAGTTTAACGGAAATGGCACGCGCGCTGGCCAATCGCGGCCACGAACCGCAAGCCATCCGCCAATCAGGGTTCAACATCGCAAGGATTGCGTCGCCCACGGTGCTCAGTTGAATTCCATTGCCGTCCATTAAAACAGCCGACTTGGAAAATACAATATCAAAGCGTGCTCAGTTTTACTACATGCTTGCGTGCTTAATTCGCGTCAGGGATGGCGTTTTCATGCAGCGAGGGTATCGAAAAACGCTCTCCGCATGTGTAAGGCACGCATCTTCGACTCTGTCGTGGCTCGCTGCATTGCCTGGCAAAACGGAACAATTGGTGGAGAATTCTCCTCGTGACTTCAGTTGAGCTTATTTTATCGCTGAAATACAGAGGAACTCGAATGTGTTTTCTGTCATGAGTCCGGCAGGGTGCTCCCATGTGAACGGTTTCAAAGTGGACAACTGGAAGCAGAATCTGCGCGTCATATACCAGTGCTTTGTGTGGAGTGGCTCTGCCGAAACCAGGAAACGCAAGGTAAATAAAATAGACCAGAGCCCAGTGGTGCAATGCATCGGTGCCAAGTCGCATTACCCTCTCAAACGCAAACGGATGTGTAATTCGCCAGGCTAACGTGATTTATTTCCACCGAGGGATATGAATCCACGTCCATCCCTATGTGGATGCATTGGCTGGCCTGCGCAGACTCCTTATCGCATTCATTGCGTTCATAGATGCTGTTCCGCTATCGATGCTGTTTAGCCTGCTTTAGGCGAGTTTAATTAGTCGACACTCTCTCTGGATCTCACCGAAACGTTTTCTGATGCAAAACGCCAGGCCTAACATCATTGATTGGGCAATACACGAATAGAGGTTTTACAGTTATCACGGAATCTGCCTATTGTGTGGCAGGACTAACGACTTATGTTCACTGCCTAAACATCTCCATTTTAATACGTCCACTGTGATGGAGTCTATGATATCGAGTCGGTTCAATGAATCGTTTGAACCGGATTAAGTGATTCGTCACGAGCCGCGCTGAATCAGTTATTTGAATCGAGAACCGTTTGTTTTTCCTTTTGAACCGCTTCAGCTCGAGAACCGTTTATTTCGAACACATGGTGATCCGGATTGACAAACCACTCAACTAAATTACTTCTTTTAATAAAATGAAGGTGCTCGGACAGACTACGAATTTATGGGATTACAATACACTGCGTTTGACTTTGGTGCAACAGTAGGTGTCTATCCGATTCCATAGAGGAGTTGATTTCCCTCATAAACAGGCTACGAGGTTGTTAATCAGTGCTATATGCTTTTGTTGAAACCATCAGTCTGCATTATTTCAACGTAAGTTTTGAACAATATTGATTAACAGCGATATACCTAGTGAAAGACTACATTACCCATGATTCGGCAGAAAATCTCCACCAATCAGAGAATAGAAGCTGTACATCCCGGTAAAATCGCTCTTTAACGTCCACCCACTCCCGTGAAGCGCTTATAATATTTGTGTATTTCGCATTAAACTATGCCTTTTCTCTGTATTTTATCACTTTATTTAAATTAATACTTTTAGCGTTTTCAATTCAATTATACCTCTAACTTCACGCCTCTTTAAGTTGACAGTCTTGTACTTCAATACTTGTAAATTAAAGACTGTACATTTGTGAATCGCATCATAGCTGGTTAGTTTGGTTCATGGTTCTGCAACGAGTCCTGAAACTCACGCTCCAAGTTGGATCCATACAGAACCACTGATTAGACAACCGTGGTTAGCAAAGCGTTCGAAAGAACCGATTCACAGTTATTTGTTTTGAAAGAACCGATTGAGGTCTGAAATGAGTCATGGCTCCATCATTCTTATATGATAGCCAAGCGTGTGGCATCAGACGACAGCTTAAACACGAACTATCCTCACCCAACCCGTCTCCCTCTGAAAAACAAAGCGTTATCGTGAAATGTGCATCATGATTCGTTTGAATCAAATGTCATATATCTGTGTCTCATCATGCTTTCTTTTGTGAGGAACATGCTCACACGATAGCAGTGTTAACATGTCCAATAAATAATGCTTATTGGACGTATCTTTGGTAGCACGACATTAATATAGGGTGGATGGCGTCATGCAGCCTCAAGTTACATCTGGTTCACTCAGGATTGCATGACTCATTGGCACAATTGAGGTCAAGTCACGAGTTTTATGAAGGATAAAGTCTTCTTAGCGCTTTGTGTTTTATTCTTTAAGGAGGTTGTGATCGTTTTAGCTTAATTAACCGTGCTCGTCTATAATCCAGGCGCAAATTTGGTGTGTTTTATTTTGCTGCATGCAAGTTATTATTACATATTTTCTCACCGCTCTTTGAAATCCAATTCTGTAATTTGGGTTGTGTTACACCACATCTGACCTATTAGACACACCCGCTAAGTCTTAGACCATGCCGTACGGATCGTAAGTAACCAGATCTGGATCTGTCGAGCGCAGGTGGGAAAGCGACCGGACTCGCCTCTCATCTGTCCAGTTGTACTCGTGAAGGGACAATAGGAATCTGAGGAGCTCGGTAAATGCTAGAGAGGCTTTCTGCCAGAGCGGCTGTGCTCCATCCCATCCCCCTGCTGCAGAATGACACATACTGTGTGGTGAAGGCCTTTGGATGCGTTTGCACCAGCTTCACATGATGGCACACCCACAGATCACTGACCGGCTGATGCATATCTCTCACAACGCTGGACGGCAACCACAAGCTCCCATTCAGATTGACTTACCGAAGCTTACAGTTCCTGTTCTCATGGAAACATCACAGTTTCTGTTAGATTTTAAGATTGCAGTTACCAAAACTTGATGTTTAATGTTGGTCTGTCGAAACGGCACTTTACAGCATAAATGCATCACTGGCAAAGTATGCCAAGAACAGGTTTTTGTTTTGTTTTTTGTGGATGAACCGGTTGAAAAAGTGTCGTCATAAATATCATTACTACTTTTATTTTTAGGATTGCAACTATTAGGCGATTTCGGAGAGGCTAGCTAGATTTGAAAGAAGGAGTGTGGGATATACGATACCTATTTTAACGATAATTAGATGATATTTTGCTGAATATGTTATTTTTGTCAGGTTTAGGTCTCCCAAAGCTTTTTTTCATATTCTTTGCAATGGCTCGTTTAAGGTTGTAACAAATATAAGCTTTTCCAATAAGCTTAAATTGATTTACATTTTATGGCCATATTTACCGTCCTAATTAAATGTATGCATCATCTCTTGTGTCAAATTCTTACATTTAATCAATAAATTCAAATAGACACTCTAGGGCCAAATTAAATCGGTATATACAAAATTAGTTTGCGATGCAGAGGTGGCACAGGACCATTTAGATGCACATGCAAAAGCGTAATTATTGTTTGGCTGTTTAGAAAAAAGGAAAAATGCACTTTAAATATAAACCTAAAATCGACAAATCACTGCAAGAGTGAGTCGTTGAATCAACTGATTCATTCAAATGCTGTGTTTCAGTAACGAAAGAGATGCAAAACAGTTTTTTTTTAAACTTTCGTTGACAAAATAGGAACTGTCGATTAATATTAACTCCTTATTTATTAGATGTTTTGTAAAATCAATATTATACATTTGCGATTATGCTGATATTTGAAGAAAGAAAAACTCTGCTCTTCATGTTACATTAACTATATATAAATACATTTTAATGGACTAAATCATGCATCATGTGAAGTCGCGTGTTGCTTAAACAACAATTGAGATGTGAAATATCAGAATTGAGATACTTCAGATTTACCTGCTTTAAATGTCACACATAAATACGGCAAACTGATTGGTCGCTACGCTTGTCAATCAAGCAGTCTCGTCTAAGTATGTGGTTCTTGTCAAAAACATGCAGAAAAATACAAGGCCTGTTTTTTTCCATCTGCAGCAGTCTGGGTTCAGGTTACCTGTGCAGTTTCACTAAGGTGGGTAGACAACATTGAACGCAGTATAACTAGCCGTAGTGTTTTAAGTTGGCACATCTGAGGAGTGATTGTTGTATATTGAGTCAGATTGCATGGATGATTATGTTTTCCTTCCCAGTCTGCTGCACTCCTGAATCAGTGCATTCAAAGATTGCAATTGAGTTTTTGTGTTTTCACCACCGTTCTTGTGACTTACTATAAATACGGGAGCTGTTATACCACGTCTCTGTTCCGTTACCCAACACTAATCCTTAGGGAGCTGCTGAATTTCACGAAGATGACGGTGTTTGCTTTGCTCTAACGGCAAGTGAACAGATCGTTCATTACGTATGCAGAAACGCCTGAGGGTGTTTTTATTTATTTATTGTACGTGCTTGTGTTCACCTAAGCTTAGCTTCACATCTTTGGCCCGGTTTATGCTGCTTTTTGCCTCGGATCATCTCTAAAGTGGGCAGAGATAACTAAGGGTGTAAGCGGGTCTAAATGGATTTTTGATCTGATCACTGAAATCACATTTGGAGGTAAACGACACATTGCATCTGTGGTGTGATTTTGTACTGATGCGTCACAGATGACTACTAAAATCACATTTAAAATTAAACAATAATAGTAGTAGTAGTTATTTTTATATATATATATGTATGTATATATATACTTTTTTTTTTTTTTTTTTTAAAGAAAGTTTTTTTAGAAAAACATTTTAATTATATATATAAAATAAATACTGAATTTATATATTTTACTGAGATTTTTTTTACAGTACATGTAATTCTATTTAATTTTATGTAATATTTCATATGTATATTAATACAAGTAAAAAATAAACGTGTGAAAGAGTAAAAAATAGCATCTAAACATTATAGAATGCACAAAAAGTAATATAAAATACTACTTTTTCACTTTAAAGTAAAAAGTTATATATAACCCAAAATAATGCTATTAATAAATATATGTAAATGTATATAAAATACAGTATAAAATGCTCCTTTTTATTTTATATAATTTTTTCATTTTAGCCAGAAATTTCAGTAGTTTTAAAATAATTTAGTAAAGTATTGCACCTGAAATGTTATTTAAAAAAATCAACTTGCACTACACAGTGACGACTTAATTCATTTCTGTCCATTACATTTAACTGAGCATTTCATGCTTGGTTTGCCGACAACACATCAGTGTTAGAATATGGCCATTAGTCTGAGGGCCTGGAAACCGGCTGCTTTTTGAGAAATAGCACAACCAAAGTTCATCAAAGCCTTGGCAGTGATTAACACCGGCCTGCACTGAAGCTTGTCCAATTACCCGTATGGTCTTCATTTAGCATTAACAACTGTTTTTATAGGGCCGCTGTTCCACATCTATTCTGCATGTGAAGCTATACGGGCTTCCAGCCGGCCATCAATAATTAATTGGACCACAGTCATTTTGTCATAATGATACGTGCCTGTGTTTAATATTCACATTTCTCCCTTATGAGTCTCGACAGCAGGCCTTAGAGCAGTTCCTCAAGACATGGAGGATGTTTTAAATCAGGAAGACAATGTGACTTTAGGAGGAGGATAAAGGACTCGTGCTCCGCTACGCTTTTATCGGCTCATAATTCATAGCCTTACAAATGCTTAAACACCGCTTTTGTGCCTTGAATACGTATCAAGATCGTTTGATCATTTTTATCCCAAGATGTTTTGTTCTGGGTTTTAGTGTGCAGTGGAGGAGGGCGTCTTTGTTCCACAGGAAGTAAAGATTACACACTGCTAGGGTTATAAACAAGTAGCAGTTACGTTTCTAAAAAATGTTTTTTGAGAGTTTGTAGTCAAAGCATATACAAGGTGCTGGATGGATTGTGTGCTGGGTTATGGTGCTGAAATCGTTTGGGTTGCACACATTCAGTAATGTATTCTGGCTACTTTCTGATTACGTTTTGGTAAAATGCAGCCCATATCTGTTGCTTTTGCCGATCTGAAGCCCATTAAAGTCGCAGTGTGGGAATTAAAGATTGGATTTAAATTCTTTTTTTTTTCCTCAGAGTTGTGAGTTACAAAGTCAGATTTGTAACTTTTGATATCTCGGTATTCTGACTTGCATTGATCTTTTCTCAGAATCGTGAGATATAAAGTCGCAATAGCAAGTTATAGGGTGCTTTCACACCTGTGGTTCGGTTAAGTTGGTCCGGATCAAGGGCAACAAATGATACATTGTAGCATTTTTCTGCTGTTTTGGGTCCTTTTCACACCACACGGATTGCTCTGGTCCGAACCAGTTGAAACGAACAAAAATGCAGTCATGTGACAACATCTGCATCACTCGTTGGCCAGATGTGCCATTAAACGTATTTCGTAATTTGCTTTTTTATTGGTCAGAATTAACCGACGCTCTTCCGATC
>JAUCMU010000057.1:1331505-1353159 GCA_032275025.1 Enteromius treurensis | reverse complement strand
TATATATATATATATATATATATACACATATATGTGTGTGTGTATATATATATATATATATATGTATATATATGTGTGTGTGTGTGTGTATGTTGTTGTTGTTTTTTTCTGGGTGATTTATAGAAATGATTCCTTTTAATTAGCAAGGATGCATTTTATTTATTAAAAATTGATGGAGACATTTATCATATTATAAAAGATTTCGGTTTAAGATAAACCGAGAGCTGATCTTTGGACCTTTCTATTCATCAAAGAATTCTACTCTGCTGTTTTCAACATTAGAATTGATAAACAAAACTGATATTTAGTGCGTTGTATGAAGTGGTGATTTCCATTCGCAGCAGCAGCAGGACCTCTTTAGAAATACAACAGAATTAAGGATTAAATGGATCTTAATGCAAAGGAACAGTGATTCAATGCAACAACTTCCGTAAGTAATAAAAACACACAGTAGAAAACACACGATCTGACAGCGTCAGAAATCAGACATTCAACTATTAAAAACAGTCGACAGTGGCAACAGAAATAGATATTGCTTTGGAACGGCCGTCTCTTTCTGTAGTGCATCGTTCACAGATGGCCTGAGCGGCTTGATTCGGCCATGCTGACTCATAGTGAGCTCCTGTTGGACTCTGCCGCCTGTTTAAGCATCTCTTATGTCTCCTGATGAACACATGAAGTCCCTCGCTGCCGATCCAGTGTGGATTGTTTGGCTCCAGGTGATGGTTTATGGTTTGTGGTGCCGCAGGCGTCGTAACGCTCCTGCAGTATCACCGATAGCTCTGGTTTCGCTGCGTTCCCAGGCGACACAGAGGCATCGCTCGTGTGTGTCGAGTTCCCCTCAGCGTTTGATTGAACATTTAATTAGGTTAGCCTGCGTACAAGGGATATCTGTGAATGAGCGCCGCTCCCATGGAGGAAAACTGTGATTATTCTCCAAAGACGAACAGGGGAGTAATTAAGTCTGAATGAGCCGGCTTCATTTTGTGCATCTCTGTTTTTCAGGTTTGTCGAGATGGTGTGTTGTTTTTTCGCCGCTTCTGTTTTGTCGGCTCACACTTGTCAGGCTTGATCTCGGTGTTCTTTCCTCTTTTTTTTTTTTTCTGCGCTGGTTCCCATGGTTACCTGAAGGCCTGCTATGCTTTTGGTTTATTCATCTGATGCGAGTGTGTGTGTGTGTGTGTGCATGGTTTTCTTTTGCAACTTCTCTCTTTTCTGCTCGTCTAATCCAAATAATGTTTAAAACCCTCATGCATGACCACAGTCTTAAAAAATAGATTAAAATGCAACACTTTACAATAGTGTCAAAGTTGTGATAAAACAGAAACCCTGACCTGTCTTTTCTTACGTATTGTGACGTACACCCAAATGAAAAGAAGAAATGTTGTCCTGGTTTTATCTATCAGCTGTTTTAGCAGAGAAATCACAATTTTAAAGCCCAAAGTTTGCTAATTATACATTTTAGCTACCAGAGTTAATAATTACACTGATTTTATCATTTGCCACAGTGCTAGGGTAAAAAAAAAAAAAAGAGGAAAACTTTACGAAACTTAAATATTTACCTTATTTTTGGTAAAGTGTTTAGTATAAAATAACTGGCCATTGATTAACTATTAGTTTTATTTCTAAAAAAAATTTTTTTCTTTTAACTTTTTGTTTTTTAAATGACGGTAAAGTTTTTTAAATATTTTAAATATATTTATTTATTTAAATATAAAATATATACATATAGAAATATAATTATATAGAATATTTTAGATATACAACACAATATATTTAAAAGTGTGTGTGTATATATTATATTAGATTATATATTTATAATTATATATTTAAAAATAAATTCTGTAAAATATTTAGGTTTGTAGTTAGTTTGTGGCATTTGTGAATTGTTAATTGGGTCATCTTTATTGGTGCACGATATTGTTGGCTAATTATATTATTCCCATTACATTTCGTTGCTTTGTACTGCAAGTATTTAATTTTTTCTGGCATGCACTAGTAAACCGTAATCATAGGACTAAGTGCATTTATGTAGAAAGCAAATAGGGTCGGTTTTGAACAGATTTGCGATTATGCATGTGCCGATTGTTGGGCAATGAGACTTCTGTCCCTTTACAACATCTGAAAATAGCCTTGCGAACATGCAGCGGCCAGTCTGAAAGCCACTAAAAGCCTCATAGTCTTCCGAGCACCTGTCGGCGGCTTGTGCCAGGCTGTGCATTAGTGTCATGTCACAAATAGACCTCCGTCCCTGCTGCTGCGCTCCACCTGCGAACATTTAGTGCGTCTGTGTGAAACAGACCATCATCGGGTTGCCATGGGAACTGAAAAATAGGTACTGCAGGCTCGGAGAAATGGAGGGATAAGCATTCGAGAACGATAATTCATAAATAATACTCCATTCACAATTATGGGTCGGCGTTGATATTGCAATGCTCGCTAGGGCATTTCACAGAGGACGCGGTATTGTGGCACAAGCAGCAATGGATGTTTTCTGCGCTGCGCCCTAATTATTATTCCCATCACTTATTAAAGGAGGCAGATTTGCTGCACCGCTCGCAATGTTTCCTTAATGCCTCATCCATATTTACAGAACGTCAGCTTCTCTAAAAGGCCTCTAACAGGTTCGTGTGTTGTTCTTCTCTCGTTCAGCTATAGACCTTTTGTACGGTGGAATATACTGCTTTGTGTGCCAAGACTACATATACGACAAAGACATGGAGCAGATTGCCAAAGAAGAACAAAGAAAAGCGTGGAAATTGCAAGGTAGGTCCCCCCCTTGTCTTATGCATAATGTAGTTCAACTTTGCCTGTAGCTTAAGGGCCTGTTAATTCAGAAAACCAATGTTGGAAGCTGCTGGGTTGTGAGCCATGGGAGAGCAAGACTGTTTTGTTTTGGAAACTGATTGGGGCTTATTTTTTCTTGATGGTTTTGCTTCTGAATCTGCGTGAGATGCAGCGACGCTGAACCAGATTTTACACAGGTTTACAATGGATTGCTCTGTGTTTGTCATGATACTCAGATGCAATTCTGGATGTAAATATTACAGTGACGTCATTGTGTTTTGAGCCGGTTTGATCGTAGGCCTCGCTGGTCTGTGCTCATGCAGTGAACAATGCCAAGATTATCCAGTCATTTTTTGTTTTTCTCTCTCAACCAACTGAAGTGAATAAGCTCCGATAAATCAGGCAAATTTATTTATATAAACGTTTCATTTTAGACGAGCCCTGACTAGAATATTTATAAAGTGAAATAATCATTTTAAGGTTAATGCTTGTCTGTGTGTGCACTACTATTTATATTTATGATTTTATTTTTATTTAATTTATTATAAAATGACATTTTTATTATTTATTTTTGTTACATAAGCCTTTACTGTTGCTTTGTATCGATTCGATGCGTCTTTTCCTAAATAAAAGTTGATTTCTTTAAAAAAAAAAATGTTTATTCGTTGCTTTATATGAAATGTAATGCAATGCTGCTTCTCTCAAACATCAGGTATTGGAGAGAAATATTCGATGTGGGAGCCGACGAAGCGAGAGCTGGAGCTGCTGCGACACAACCCCAAACGAAGGAAAATTACAGCCAACTGCACCATAGGTAAGAGATTTCCCAGAGCGATTCCTCTGAAACCCTGCTCAATAATACAGCCCTTAGTAGTTGATTAGGAGTCTGCCAAAACTCATCGGTATAAAACTAGTCGGTTCAAACGACTTCGTAGTCTAGCGTCTGGAGACTGCAGCGGAGCCAAAAGCGCTCTGTTTCTTGGCTATAAGTGCCATCGGTTGTGAACGTTTTCATCAATTTTTGTGCGAGCGTGCCATGACGGAGAGAGAATAAGGGTCTCTCTGCACACAAATAAGGAGAGATGTGGACGTTGGCCATTAGAGAAATAATCCTCCTCCTCAGTGGTTTGCCTCGCTCCCTTCTCTCATTTTCGCCTGTTTCTCCTCAGTCAGATGGCCTGGCGCCGGAGTAACAGTGTTAAACGTCTTCACCACAGGCTCGGCGTAGGCGCTAAACGCCAGCCACTCTCACACCCAGAGAAACGCACTAATGCAATTAGCCATATGAGAGCCGGAGCATCCATTGATCATTCAGGACATAATGTGGCCCATGTATGATGAATTCAGTAGGGTTATCGTGGGAGAGGTTGGTTTCCAGCCTCTCTTACACCCAGAGTAAACCGGAGGCGTGCGATGACACAACGAATCACGACACAACAGCTTGAGGCTGCTCCTACTGGAAGTGTCAAAACATGTTCCTTAAAGATGGACCAATCAGCTGCGAGCTCAGCGCTTGACTTCAGGACCGTTTTCAACCGCAAAAACATTTTTTAATAGCAGTAGATTTGTGTTTTAACGCAACTAGGATTGGGAGCCATTCGAGAATGATGTTAAATATAAAACATAGCTCTGTAGTGTAGACTACAGCAAAACAAATGACTTCCTTCAATCCAAAATATGCAGCACAACTGATTCCTGAACGAACAACTCTTTTGAGCTGAATTAGAAACGGCATAACCAGATTACCAAATTACATTTCAGAGCCAATTATTAATTGTGAATCAAAAATGTGTGATCGGATATATAGCAATAGCAATCCCTAAAAACGTCTTGTGTAATGTAATTTTATTTTGCGTAATGCACACCCAGTTTATTTAGTTTTTGATGGATGCTGCAAGGTGTGTGTGTGTGTGTGAGAGCAGGATCAGGCGTGTATATGATATTCAATCACTCGTGTGCATTAATTATATATGAGCTCTTGAAAGCGTGAGGTGCTGCAGGAGACGTGTCTCTCTCTCCAGGTCTTCTCGTTTCGTTCGTGTCTCCGTCGCTCTCTTAAACTAAACTCTGGGAAGCGTGAGGAGCAGATGTCTGGATCGAGGCCCGTTGAAGACGTTTAGCCACCCGGTGAGAAGAGCTCCGGCCTTCTGTCCGCTCGGTCCCGCTGTAACTTGTCAAACCGAGCGAAACGAGATGCATCGGTTTGCTCGGTTTTAACCGTTTGCGCAAGCGCTCGAATGGAGAGATTGGGTTCATCAGTCTGATCTTGTTGTGTCTCTGCAGCCTGTGAGGCCTAGATTTTGTAATTGGCCAAGAACTTTTCACCATTTGTTTTTATTTTATGCCCTCTTATATAATTTTACAGTTTGCTTTTCTATGCAAGTGTTATGACACTTATACAATTTTATGAATTGTATTTTAGGACTATTGTTTATTGCACATTACACATTCTTTATTTATTAAAATTATAATAATGAATTAATAATTACTAATAAAGCTAGCGAAATGTAAATAAAATGTTCTTGTTAATATTAATGTATGAATAATACTAAATTATTAATAAAAGCAGTGGTGCAGGATATGCAAAGTAAATTAATAAAATACAAATCATTTTTTTATTATTTTAACATTATAAATAAATATTAAGTAAATTATTTAATAATTTTATAAATAATAATTTGCTAATAAAAAAGATGACCATAAATAATACAATGTAAATTAATACAGTTTATAAATATAAATTACTGTAATAAAAATGGTGATGACTGTAAATGTAAATTAAATAGTTATTATTGTAATTATTATTATTATTATTATTGTTGTTATTTACATAGGATAATAAATATTAAATCTAAATTATAGCACTAAATATAAAATAAATTAATATTATTTTACAATTGTATTATTTTTTATTATTGTTTTAGTAATTGATAATCACCAATTTAATAATAATAATAATAACTTGTATGTATTATGTTCTTACTCTGTTATAGTAATGCATTATTATTAGTATTATTATTAATACAAATAGAAATTATAAAAGTACGTAATACAAATAAAATTAATTCAAAACCAGTTGTATTTTTAATTCACACTTTACTTTTTTTTGTATCAGTAGTGTTAATAATAATTATAGTAATAACATTATTATTATTATTATTATTATTATTAACAACAATAACAACTAAAACATTTCTTAATGTTCACCCGTATTTCTCTCTCTCTCTCTCTCTCTCTCTCTCTCTGTCTCTCTCTGTCTCTCTCTCTCTCTCTCTGTCTCTCTCTGTCTCTCTCTCTCTCTCTCTCTCTCTCTCTCTCTCTCTCTCTCTCTCTCTCTCTCTCTCTCTCTCTCTCTCTCTCTCTCCATGTTTCCTGTCTCGTCTCTCCCAGGACTGAGGGGTTTGATAAATCTGGGGAACACATGCTTTATGAACTGCATCGTTCAGGCTCTCACACACACTCCGCTGCTGAGGGACTTCTTCCTGTCCGACCGACACAAGTGTGAGATGCAGTCCAACTCCTGCCTGGTGTGTGAAATGTCTCAGCTCTTTCAGGAGGTGAGTGCTTAACACACACACACTTAAACATGTTTGTACTTGTTTATGCTACACTGTAAGGACCAAATGTCCCCACAAAGATAGTAAAACCTAACATTGGGGGGGAGGGAGATTAAAAATGGTATATGATGTTTATCTGAAAGTCTAAGAATGCAAACAGGTTTTCCGTAGGGGGTAGGTTTAGAAAATATTAAAAATATTGTTTGGCCAGTGTAACGGTTATAGAAGTCTATGGAAAGTCCCTACAATTCACAGAGTGTAACGAAGAAGTTGTAAACAGATATGAACAAGTTGCACATCAGTGAAGACATAATCGCACTCATTATGAGGGAAAAGCTGTTATAGGATTATTCATGAGAATGAACGAGCTTCCACACTGTCAGTTCAGATGCTAAAGCTGTCCATTGATGTATGGTTTAAGGTGGGACCGTATTTAGCGGAGAAACAACTGTTTGAAAACTGGATTCTGAGGGTGCAATTGAGAAAATCAACTTTAAAGCTGCCCAAATTAAGTTCCAGACTCATGAAGATATTTTGTACATTTTCTATCGTGAATAAATCATAAGTTCAAGTTTTTGATTCGAAATATGCATTGCTTTAACTTAAAAGGTGATTTTCTCAATATTAAGTATAATATAATAGTTGCATCTCAGTCAAATATTGTCGTATCCTAACAAATCATACATCAGGGGCAATCCAAAGATTATTTATTCAGATTTATTCTTTTTTTAGATGAAGCAGAAATCTCAATTTCACAAAACTGACCCTTTATGACAGGTTTTGTGCTCCAGGGTTATATTGTGTGTGTGTTTCATTGGTGGTTTTCTTTCCTCTACACTTCCACGTTTCCAGTTTTACACGCCCATATCTGAGGTGTGAAAGACCAGAAACGGGGATCTCATCCTCCTCTCTTTGGTCTGTCCTGTAGTTCTACTCGGGTCACCGCTCTCCTCACATTCCCTTCCGGCTGCTGCACCTCGTCTGGACTCACGCCCGACATCTCGCCGGATACGAGCAGCAGGACGCTCACGAGTTCCTCATCGCTGCTCTGGACGTGCTCCACAGACACTGCAAAGGTACTGCAGCCAATCAGAGGATCAGCTGGGCTAAACCACTTCCTTCTGAGCCGAATGTGGGATTTTCCTGATTGATGTGTCAAGACTACTTGATTGCGCAACATTTAGTGTGGCAGCCAAACTATATATTCCTCAATGTTTATGTTGTGAATAATATTAATATTATAATTACAATAATTATAATTTATAAATAAATTGCTAAAAAAAAATGGTGCAAACAGTAAATGCCAAAATTATTATTATTAATGGTCACATTTTATAAATAATAATAACAATACATTATTGAAAAAGGTGATGAGTGAACAATAAAATCATCGTAACTGGGAATAAAAATTTAAATAAAATACATTATGTTTAGATGAGACAGATGTGAGGTTTTCCTACTTAATATTTTAACATTACTTGATTGTAAAAAAATAAAAAAATAAATAAAAAATAGATGATGTAGCGACCAAACAATATATTACTCCTGCATTTTATGTTGTGTATAAATATTATTAATAATAATAATTTTATAAATAATAGCATTACTAGTTGTTACAAATTTTATTAGAAATTTAAGTAAATTGATAATAATAGTAATTATTAAAAGTTAAATTTATTGAAATTTGTAATTTATTAAAAGTAAAATCATAATACTTAATTTTATTATTATTGTTATTAAATAATTTCATTCAGATGAGGCAGATATAGAATTTTCCCACTTAAGAGTTCAATATTACTTGTTATTAATTTTGTTATTAGTAACTTATTTATAAATTATTATGAACAAAAACAGTAAATGCAAAATAAATGAGGAATAATAATAATAGTTATTGTTATTTAATAATTTTAATAACTGGTGAAAAGGGGAAACAATTTAAAGTAAATGACGAAAATAATAATAATATACAGATAATGTTTTTCCTACTTGATATCCCAACAGTACTTAAGATGTAGCCAGCAAACTGCATATCACTCATTTGTTTTTGTTGTTATTAAAATAATTATCAAATATAAATAATAAATTATTAGTTCTAAAATAGCAGCTGAATATTAGTACATTTATTTTTATCTAAGACAAATTGTGACACAGTAAATACAAGAAAATAAAATGAATAAAACATAAAAGTAAATGATACAAAACGAATGATTGAATACATTTATAATTAAAAACTAAATAAATGCATCCCTTTTAGTCAATTCTGTTGTGTTTTTTTTTTTTTTTACTTGATAACTCTACACTACTTGATTGCTCAACATTTAGCAGTGCATGTATTCTATAGGTGTAAGTGTCTTACACGGCTGTTTCTGTCAACTCTATTTTCACTGAGCGTTTAGTCTTCATTTTATAATTCATTCATGTTTGTGTGCCTCATCTCTGCGAACAGTGCTTCTCTGCCAGGTTTCAGACTTGGAGGCCGTCTTCAAGATCTGTTGCACTTTTATCCAGCAGGAAGCTGCAAATGTCATCTTTCCGAAATTGAGTGAAACGCAGCATTAGCTAGTCAATCATATAAGTTCCACCTGGCTGCTTTTGAGATGAGATGGGTGGTAAGGAGCGGGAGAGGTAATGAAGGAAGGCTGTGTGATGCGTGTTAATGGTGACAGCTGTATTTCAGAGCTCATCTGCTGAGGGAAAACAGGAAGAGATTGAGCCGTTAAACACCGTGTGTGGATTCTGAGCCACATCGCTCGCCATTGGCTGGACAAGCACAAAGCCCCGCCCCAGAATGACGCTATTGGTGGAGCCCGTGTGCTCAAACAAACCGAGCAACGCTTTAGTAGAAAATATTACACAGATTTACATAGAGTTTCTGTCTTCTGCTGAACACACACACACAAAAAGAAACCGTTTTTTCCTTTGTATATCAACGGATACCAACAACTTTGGTTGTCAACATTCTTCAAAATATCTTCCCTTGTGCCCCACTCTTATTGTGAACTATCCCTTTAAGTTGTTCAGGTGTAACTTATGATTAACTACCTAATGCTGCGTTTCACTTAATTCGGAAAGATGGAAAAAAAATATGTGTGTGTTGTCTTCATAAGCCACGTTTACTTTGTAGTACCCGTGTCATTACGCACATTTGTGTTATCATAAACCATATATACCAGTACACACACACACTCACACACACATATCTTAGTGAATCCGGAGCGGAGCTGTAATAGCATGTCTGCGGTTCTCATGTAAGAGCTGTAGATTCGTAACTGAAACATTTCCTGTGAAAAACCTTACACGGTGACGGTGCGCATGTCCTGATGCAGTGAGTGCAGAGTCAGGGTCAGAGAGTGGGAGACGCTCTGGAGAGGAAGTGACGGACCTCAGTCTTCCTCCTGCAGTGTGAAAGTGAAGGGAGGGGTGTTTCTGCAGCTAACCGAGCGCTGCTTTCTAATCAGACCTTCTCTTTCTCTCTCTGTGTGTGTGTGTTCATATGCTGCTTCCATGTCCGCTAAGGAGATGACAATGGGAAAAAAGCCAACAACCCAAACCACTGCAACTGCATCATTGACCAAATCTTCACAGGAGGCCTGCAGTCTGACGTCACCTGCCAAGTCTGCCAGTAAGAGTCGACGCAGCGCAGCCGATATCCTGTCAATCGTTCATGCATCTGTTCTGGTGTTGATGTGCTGTTCTGCTGGTTTGTTTGTGAATGAGCTATTGTTTTAAAGCGACGGTTCACCTTAAAAAATAACAAAATTCTGTCATTCACGTTTTATCAGTGCTTTTTACATTATTGAACTAATTTTAGACGGCATTTAATTTTTTGCAGTATTTATTTGCAATAAATATTGATCTAATTAAATATTGTACACAATTTAAATATTAAATATTTATTTTTTCTCAGTACTTTTTTTTTGCACAAAAATATTAGTAAACTATTTCATTAGATTTAATTAAATATATTTTATATTTGAATATTAAATGTAATGTTTTTCTCTGTAGTTTTTTACATACAAATATATAATTAGAAAAAACAACATTCATTGTACACTTAAAATATTCTGCACAGTATTTAAGTATTAAATAATAGCAGAAAATTGTTTATTTTGTTAAAATTGTAGAATTTTATAATTTCTTTTTTTTTTCCCTTTTTTTTTATGTAACAGGGTTTTTTTGGTATTCAATATCATCATCAAATCTGTGTTGCCCTAAAATGCTCCCTACGTAGGCAGCTCACTATGTTTTGGAGCACAGCCGTTGTCTGTATCCTGTGCTCTGTGTGTAACCCAGTTTGAATGTCCTGGGGTGTTCAGATCCTGTGTGAAATGCACAGGTCGTTGATGCTCCTCAGCGCCACCCTGTGTTTAACAGAGGTACTGCGCTCCACCCATTCAGCTCCTGCTGCGTCTCCCATTATTTTAAGTGCCTCTAATTAATTAGGTGGAAGTTATTAAAACTCCACTTGATAGATGCAGTGTTCTTCTCAGGCTGTGCGGCACAAGAACTGACAAGCAGGTAGAAACACTGCTGTTTTTGCTGATTATTTGTGACCCTATATGTATCTGTAAAAAAAAAAATAGGGTGTGAAATAACTTCACTTTAGACATTCTACTAACTATAAGTAACTACATGGCAACTACAGCCTAAGATACTGACATGGCATGAAATAAGTGCCTACTACTACTACTACCAGTCATACTACATGTTTGTAGCAATAGCTAACAAAGCATTGTCTGGGTCAAATTATAATTTTGCTAAATGCAAATAATCTTGAGGATATTAACTAAAGATCATGTTAAATTAAAATGTTTTGTTAATTAGCCATCGTAAAAAGATTTAGGGGAAAAAAAAAGGTTTTATTTTTTTTTTTTATTTTTTTTTTTTTTGCTCCCTCAGATTCCCCCAAATATTGTCAGATCCAAAGATCCAAAGCTTATTCATACAGCTTTCGGGTAATAAAACCTTATGGCTGGTTTTGTGCTCCAGGGTCACATTCAGTGTTTTCTCGTCCGCAGTGGGGTTTCCACGACGATAGACCCGTTCTGGGACATCAGCCTGGATCTGCCGGGGTCGTCCACCCCGTTCTGGCCGCTCAGCCCGGGCAGCGACGGCAGTGTGGTGAACGGAGACAGTCACCCGAGCGGAGCCACCACGCTCACAGACTGCCTGCGCAGGTACAGACGCTTCTGCTCGCTCCGCACGGCCCTGTCTCCCATCGCCACTGACTCACGCTTCTGCATTGCAGGTTCACTCGACCCGAACACTTAGGAAGTAGCGCCAAGATCAAATGCAGCGGTTGCCATAGTTACCAGGAATCCACCAAGCAGCTGACGATGAAGAGGCTTCCTATCGTGGCGTGTTTCCACCTCAAAGTGAGTTTGCATGCATTACGATTAAACACATCAACGTGAGGGATCCATATGAGCCGCAGGGAGACGTGACATAACATGTATATTATATCTGAAAAACTTTTGATGATCATTTATAGCAGTATCTTATGTATTTATTATTGTGCTTGCTTATTTCTCCTATGTGTTATAGCCTTTGCATGTTAAACATGCTAATAGATTAAATAACACTGTATTAGTTTTTAGCAAATATGAAAAAGAATGATTATTCTATTATTGTACATTGTTTTGAATCCAGAATTCTTTGTTATTATATTCACAAATGTAAATATAGAATTTATAATGATGATGATGATAATAATGGTAAATAACTACTGTTATTAATATTATTAAATTGGCATATTTGTTCATATTAATAAAATCATATTTAATAATAGTATAAATTATATTCATATTATATTCATTATTAGTATTTGTATTACTGTAATTTTTTAAAAATTATTTTATTAAATATTAAATTGCTTTAAATAGTACACAGCAGTACACAATTTTTCTAAACATCAGATTTCACAATTATTTTTAGATTATTATTATTATTTATGTTCGTATCATTGGGACTTCTATTACTGTAAAGGCATGTTATTTCAGTGTTTGTTTTACTCAGAGTGTGAAATGTAATTTTTATTAAAAAAATTATTTTCCATGAATAAAGCCATTGCTTCTGACATGGTGTTACATCATAACTAAACAAATAAAAATATTGGTATTATTACTATTAACATGTATTGGTATTGGCCATAATACTAGCATAAATATCAGTCATGAAGTAGTTATCATCAGACAGTGTGGTTATATTGGTACATCTGTATATTGAAGCTGTACAGTCTGGCCAAAACACTATTATTTTATAAAGACTGGACACAAACTCGGCGCTCATCAGCCGGTTGAGTGTTGATCGGCGAGTCAGGTCTGTGTTTCCTCACACTCACGGCTCTGTGTTTGATTCCTCCAGCGGTTCGAGCACTCGGCGAAGCTCCGGCGGAAGATCACCACCTATGTGTCCTTTCCTCTAGAGCTGGACATGACGCCCTTCATGGCCTCCAGGTTACTGTCTGACAATAAATCATCATACAATGAGTTGCTGATAGCTGTGATCGTATAGGTCACTATAATGATGATGATACTGTAACATCTCCAGCTCAGAGTGCTGACCGTAAGATAATGTCCTGTGTGTCTTCCAGTAAAGAGAGCCGGATGAACGGTCAGTACCAGCAGCCCGTGGACTCGCTGAACAACGATAACAAGTGAGTGAGCGCCTGCAGCGTTCATGTGAGGAGTGTGAGGATTGGTCCTGTGACGCGTGTGTGTGTGTGTGTCTGCAGGTACTCTCTGTTCGCGGTGGTCAATCATCAGGGCACGCTGGAGAGCGGCCATTACACCACCTTCATCCGCCAGCACAAGGACCAGTGGTTTAAATGTGATGACGCCATTATCACTAAAGCCAGCATTAAAGATGTTCTGGACAGCGAGGGGTCAGTGTGTCTCACACACACACACATCAGTTACATTTGCATAAATACTCATTTCATTATTATTTAGGGTAGTAGTGTTACTGTATTTATGAGTGCAGTTTAGCAAATAATTAATATAATAATTCTAATAAAACGGAAGAATAATAACATGATGTTTTTATATAATAAATTAAATTCTAAAATATGTATGAATATTGTGTGATAAATGTGTATATTAAAAATTGTTGCCAGAATTCACTTTTCACAATTTTCATCATTATTATTATTATTATTATTAATACTGCTAGCAATACTGTAATAATATTGTACTATTGTTGTTTTAAACACATAGGAACTAATTCATCTATATTTCTCAATAATAATAATTATTATTATTATTATTATTATTAAATAAAAAATGTGTAGAAATACAATTTTATACTACTGTGTACTATTACAGTGATTATTTGTAATTAGTTTTGATGTGTATATACCTACTGCACTAGAATTAATTTTTATTTACTGTAAAATATTTAAAGTGAGCTATATATATAAATTCCCTTTTAAGAAAAAAACATGTGTTGAAATAAAATAAGTGTTAATTGAAATTGAAACACTTTTAAAATGTTTTAGTTTATTTGTAAAAAATAATAATTATAGTCAACATAGATAACAATTATAATATCTAACAATATAGTAACTAAAATTTTAATAAAATATAAATTAAAAACTGAACTATTTCTTTTAATAACCATAAGTATGTCAATTCCTCTTTTTTTTAAATTTTTTTATTATTATTGCTGTATTTATTTTTTGACAGTTTTTTAAAAAGGTGCGTTTTCCTGTCTTGCAGGTACTTGTTATTTTACCATAAGCAGTTTCTTGAATATGAATAATGGCGCAGCAGGGGCGGCCGAGTCAAGAGAGGATCACACGAGTGACGTCCAGCCCGACACCTGCTCGAGAGCTGGAGAGAACCGAAGAGCGTTACCACACACAGACGCAGCCTTCTCCTGCGAGAACAGCTAAACCACAACAGAGAAATAAAAC
Source organism: Enteromius treurensis (assembly GCA_032275025.1). Classification (NCBI taxonomy): domain Eukaryota; kingdom Metazoa; phylum Chordata; class Actinopteri; order Cypriniformes; family Cyprinidae; genus Enteromius; species Enteromius treurensis. Next base: position 1,338,903 of record JAUCMU010000057.1, on the reverse strand, counting down.
GAAATAAAATTTAAAAAAAAAAATGACACAGCTAAACCAATCTGCACTGAGCAACGGGAGCATACTTGACAGGAAGCTGATGGAGAACCTCACTACAGACACAGACTGACATCTCAGCAGTCTTTCACTCTCAGTTGCGTTTTCTCCCAGAACCCATCGCAAACATTCAAGTGCGTCGCGTTTTCTCATCCTCCTCCGATGATTTTCCGAGAAGTATATGAGGGAAAATATTCCTTTTTTATTTCTTCGTATGCATTATCGATGTACTGAATGCAACAGAATGGTGTTATTGACTTCAGCGTAAACCTATATCGTCGTTCGTCACTTGAGTTTGGAAATCCTGTCCTCGTCCAGCACTTTTGATTTGTTTTGTTTCGTTGTTTATTGTTCTATTTTTCCTTCACCGGCCTCGTTCTCCCTGTCTTTTTCTTGGGGCTGGAAATGTCACTCGCACACGCAAATCTATATATAAATCTATTTTTATAAGTCATGGCTTTCTGTTTCCGCGTCCTATACCCTCATCTCTTCTCTCTTCACGTGCTCTGGTGTGAATGGAAAGAAGGTGTTTGTGCTTCGTGGCATCTTTAGTCTTTGGTTGGACTTGGTTTGGGTCGTGTTTCAGATGCTTTGTGAATGAAGACCTTTTCCTTTTGTGTGTGTGTGATGCCTGTCGCCACCACGGCTTGATTCAGCAGTGTTATCCTCGGCCACGTGTGTGTGTGTGTGTGAGAGAGTGTGTGTGTGTGCGCGCATGCAGGTATGTGTGCACCTGTGTGTTGGTGGTGTTAGTGTGTGTGTGTGTGTGTGTGTGTGTACTGAATCAGTACTCAAACTTGGCATGCTGTTTAAACTGGATGCTAAAAGACTTTGGGGAGGATTTTATAAATGTTAATTATGTATCTATGTATAGTATGTATGTATGTAATGTATGTAAAAGAAATCAATGGAGAAAAAAAAATGGTGAAGAAAAAACGCTGTGTCGGTTTTTGTTTTTCTCACTTAATTTGTCTTTTCGTGATTCTCTGAATCCTTTGTTCTGGTTTGTAACTTTCTCTGCGTTCAGCATCTCTTATGCTCGTTTTTTTTTTTTTTTTTTTAGGCCATTTTAATTTCGGATGGAAACCTCTTACGACGAGACGCTCCAGGCATTGGATTTTTGACGCTCGTTGGGAAGCTTTTCATCCAGAATGTGGCCTGTTTTGTAATATGTTCTTTTGCAGATAAATAAGGAAAAAATATCCAGAATACACATTTTAGTGTTTATTTAATTGCCGTTCATATATTTGCTTCAGTAGATTTCAGTAGCAATCCTGAGCTTTATAGACTTTTGCAGCACTTACATTATTCTTATAAATGTTTTTACTGAAGGGTTAGTTTATAAAACATTTACTTGCTGTTACACAACATTTCATCCCTAAAAACTAGATATAAATATATATATAAAATTTAAATAATTATGATTTTCTATTAACAATATTGTGCGATTAAAAAAAAAAAAAATATATATATTTATTTATTTATTATTATTATTATTATTTTATTTTATTTTTACAAAATCCAACCACAGTTCACAATCTGGCTTTCTGTTCTAAAGAATGTATGCAAATATAAAAATGACTGAATTTTAACACACAGGCATTCAAAAGTTTGGTATTAATGTTTTTTTTTTTTTTTTTTTGGTTTTTTCAAGAAGTATCTTCTGGGCTGCATTTATTGGATCAGAAAACACTAATATTGTTAAATATTTTTACAACAATATAATGGTTTTCTGTATTAATGCACTTTATTTTCTGATCAAAGCTGTATTTTCAGTCTAGTCATAGATTTTTTTTTTTTTTTTTTACTGCAGAACAGAAGGTTCTGGAAGATGAGTCATATTTTTCTTCATTGAAAATGGTTTTAGTAGCCTTTCAAGATACTTTGCATGGCTCAATATCTGTTCTAGATCAGTGTACGTTCCTCTTAATTCTCGTGTGAGTTCCTACTATCAGAGAAGTCACAGTTACCTTGGAAACCAGAAATCTGCTCGCTAGTGACCAGTGAGTGACTTGAAGTTATTGCCTTTTTTTTGGCCTTTATTTTACAGAAGAGGGAAGCAGCAACACATTTCAGATATCACTATACCTTTAGTTAATTTCATATTGTACCTTCATGGCAAATTTTTTTTATATATATTTATACATTATTATAGATAAGAATGTTATAAATACTTATAAAATTTTAAATAATGACTAATATTTTATTAAATTAAATGAGAGGTGCTTTCAGAGTCAAGAGGCCTTCAAAGTGTGTTGGGCTCTTTAAAAATACAGCATTTATTAAAACTAAGCTGAAGTAATATTTCCATAGGAATTCTGTCATGCGGTACAGTTATGTGCCACGACTCTGTTCACATGCTGGTCTGTGTCGGTGAGCAGATGATCCGGAGCGCTCGGCTCTTATCGCCGTGTGTCAGGAGCGGGTCTGAGTGCTCGGAGAAGCAGTAGACGCAGGTTTCTGTGGCCCTCGGCCGCTCCGGAGTCACGCTGCCCTCCTGAGACACTTCATCTGCCCGAGCCACCAGAGAATCTGCACACATACAGTGAGAAATACCATGAGACTACATTAAGAAATCTCATCTGAACCAGGAAATACTGAAAAATAAAAGTCTATTTACATAATGTTAATTTAAATGTCAGTTTTTAATTTAATATAGGCCTACGACAAATGAAATGTGGATAAATGTTTGAACATCATTCTAAATAGTGTGTTGTATAGAAGTAGAGTACTGTCCATACATATGTTTACTATACGAATAATTATATTAATAATAATAATTACACAAACACAAAAAAGTTACATTTAGGATAGATGGAAGTTTATACTGAAGTGAATATCTTACTAAATTACACCAAAGTTATTTTAAGAAGTAGGCTATGTATAATGTTCATTACAATTTTTAATTAAATATCATTTATATGTGTAAAAAAAAAAAGACAAAAATTCATAATATGACACTGAATTATTTTTATTATTATTTAACATTTCCCCTATGTATTTAATGATTATAGATGGATAGATAGGTATGAAACCAAAGCATTCCATATTTTTGGATGTGTTATGAGATCCCTCCTATGCAGCCGAGTCGGTCATGATTATTAGCATGAATCACCTTCGGAGGATTGCCCGAGTTTGTTGGGCTGTTGTTTCTTGGTGTCCAGCTGTTGCTGGTGTTTGGCTCTCTTGAGCAGCAGCAGGACAGCAGCGGTCAGCGTGAACATCAGCACTATGATGCAGAGGCCTAGCAGCGAGTAGAGCAGCGCCTCCGAGTACAGCGCTGATCCGGGCTCCGGGCGCCCTCTGCCGGCGACATCAGGCCTCTGCGTCACGAACACCGCTCCTGTGCCTGGATCACAGTTACAGCGCTCACACCCAACATAAATGTATAGCCCACGTGCAAGTCATTTTTATGTGTAGACGACACTTTTTTAATGACGATTCAAACACAACTGGTAGCATACGTTTTAGGGTTTTTTTTGTGGGTCATTTAAATAAAAAAAATTAAAAAAAAAAACCCAGCTAAAACCAGCTTAGGCTGGAAATAGCTGGTCTCCCAGGCTGTTTAGGCTGGTTTGAGCTGTTCGTTCCTGCTGGTCACCCAGCCTAAACCAGCTAAAACCAGCCTGTCAGGAAATCTGGCCAAAACCCCTCTAAAACCAGCTTAAACCAGCCAACCAGCCTGTTTTTTTCCTATGGGCAGCTAGTAATATTTTATTGAAGCTTGTTACCACTGTGGACTGCTAAACAATATATATATACATATATTTAATTTTATTTTACTTTTTATCTCATCATTCTGACTAGTCGCAATTATAAGCAGACCTGTATATCTCACAATTAAGCCTTTTTTCCTATTAATTATGACTTTCCCTTCTCAGAATTTCCAGGGAAAAGGTCAAAACTGTAAAATGTAAATGCAGAATCAAAAAGTCTTAAATGCTAGATGTAAACACAGATTTCTGGTGGAAAAAGTCAACTTGAGATATAAACTGAATTCTTGAAAAAAAAAAAAAAATCTAAATTGCTATAAACTCAAAAAACAATAAAGACAATCAATAAACAATAAAGTATTAATTGCAATATGTAAATTCAGAATTCTGAAAACTTTGTGAGATGTAAACTGAAATCTGGAAAGAAAGAAAAAAACTGAATTGTGAAATGCAAACTCAGAATTTAAAAAAAGCCAGAATTGGCCGACGTCAACTCTGAACCTTTACATTTTAACTCTACAACTTGCAATTCAGAGATATTATAAATTCACAATTCGAAGCAACTTAAGCTTCCGAAGCACTTGGAAGCACCCAGCGCTTCTAATGTGATTTAGTGTATTCAGAAGCTAATATGTGAGGTGTGTCTGTGGTGCTCTGTGCTCAGGGTCTCTGGCTCATGACTCACTCCTGCATGCGTCTGCGCAGGCCTCTGGATGACTGCCACACAGCTCGGAGCACTTCAGACACTTCTTCAGCAGCGTGTCGTAGAACTGACCAGACACGACTTTACATCTCCAGGCCACTGCCACACAACATCAGTCCTTCGTCAGAGCGTGCTCTGGACACATGTGACTGAAGACGGCGCAGTAACTTACCGCAGTACTGAGAGCAGCGTTCGGGAGCCCCAGGGTCGTGACAGATTATGCTGCAGGACACACAGTTTTTCACCAGGCCGTCCATGTACTGACCCTCCGCACAGCTCTTTGCCATCGCTCAAGCACCGACACACACCTGCACAGCAGTACCATAAACACCTTCTCGATTGACACCAGACTCTCAGATTAAACGCATGGACTAAAGTTGAACACACACTTCTGGAGTCAATGCAGATTTGAGACATTTTTAGAGGCAGTTTTAAAGGTTTAATGTTTCTGCATTTTGTCAGACACACACAAAGGAAACAAAACGATAAAAACACCTGTGACATCAGCATAAATATGACTTATATTCAGTCTCGTCATTTCTCGGCTGATCATCATCCACACAAAGAAGATGATTGTTATATGACTCATGCGCAGAAGGTAGTTAAATATAGATTAAGATATAGATTAACATTCACAGCTAAAGCTTAAGTTTATCTAAATGAATATGTCGTATAGTTTATCATACATTGTCATATAAAAAGATATATTTCACACAACATGGGTTATACTTGTTTTTGAAAAATGTACTAAAATGATGTCGTTTATTTGAGTTACATTTTATAAATATATATCATTTTATATATGTGTGTGTGTACTTTATTTGCAAAACAGTTTTATGTTGTTTTATTGTGTTAGTGTGTGTGTGTGTATATACACACATATATTAGCATAATACAACATCAGACTGGACACAACTGGCACAAATATAGTTGTAATATATAAGGGTTATAAAAAAAGCACAGAACCTTCGTCTACTGTAATCATGAAAGTAAATTAGTTGTGTTATTGTTTATAAATGATATTCAATATTCTTTTTTTTTAAGGAACTTTTGGATTGTAACTGAAGGTAAGCTGAACTTATTATTGCATTAGTTAATTTTTACATGAATCTAAACAGTAGATTTGATGATTATTATTGTTTAAAATGATCTTCCTAAGTGTTCTGAATCTGTAGATAGTGTGTAAGTCTGAAGCACTTACCTCAAGTGAGAACGGAGACATGAGGGTCTGAAGTTTAGCTCTCTGTGAGTGTGGGACTATTTGTACCAGCCGATGATTTGAATAAAACCACACTGAACCTCAGGAGACCACTCCGCTGCAACTGCTTTTATTACACACACACACCACACTTATGATAATCTTTGATTATTTAATATCCCAATTTATTATACAAATAAATCTGAGAACAAGGAAAACCAAAAGGCTTTGGAACAAAATTAAATATCTATAAAATAAAATAAAATTGTTATGTTAAATCAAATTAAACAAATGTGGGTGTGTGTGTGTTTGTGTGTGTAGAGTGATTGTTAAATATTTTAGTATCATTATAATTTTGAATATCAATTAAAAAAATATGTGTGTGCGATAGATATATATATATATATATATATTCAATATAAGTTAAGTACATTTTATCTTTACAATATTTTAATGCCATATTATTTATTATTATTAATCATAATAAAAACATTTTCACAAATGCTTGTTTGGGAGCATCATTGCAGGGGTGTTTTGACTGAAAACTGACAAATGCCAAACATAAGCTTGAACAAGTTCTTGTTTCAGGTAATTGTGATGCACCGTGCAGTTTCTTGTAGGCGCAAATAAAATAGAATTTTAAAGACACATTCAAACAAATGATCTTCTGGCTGAACGCTCCCATGCTGTAATGTGAACTAAATGACTAGACGAGCTCGGAGGGAGAGAAATTATTCATATAAAGATGACTCATGTTTAAAACGAAGATGCGTTATCCTCGGGGGACACATCGCTTAAGTTCTGAAGCAAAAGATGAATTTCAAGCCACCGAGCTCCCTGGTGTTTGCAGACAACACAACAGCGCTCCATTCACTTCACAGAGAAACTAAACAACACGCTGCGGCGTCAAAGTCGAAACTGATCGCACACTCATTTAAGCACATCCTTGCACCTGCACTTCTTTTTTTAAATAGACATCAAGTAGTCGTGTGTTTCGTAGACAACCTACAGAAACCGGCAGAAAAGCTGTTCTGAAGGCAGCAGGAAGGTGTGAGCATGACAGTGCAATCGGAGCACTGAAGCTGAACCTCAGAGACAGATGGTGTCTCACTGCAGGAAGAGCTCAGGCCCGGTCCACACCTGTTGACTCCAAATGACAGCAAAAGCCTCGTTTTGAATAAACACTGCATTAATAACACTGCCTTGGGTTTCAGTCAAAGAGAAACACACCCTGGAAAAGAGTTCAGAGGCACTGTGGGATTTTATTTGAAACTATACGTATTTATTGTTAATTATATTTTGCTATAAATTTAGCTTAAACTGTTTTTAAAACTGGGCATATTTATTGTTTATGTAGCCTACACACACATATATACACTGCTAAAAAAAAAATAAAGGGAACACTTAAACAACACGATGTAACTCCAAGTCAATCACACTTCTGTGAAATCAAACTGCCTGCTTAGGAAGCAACACCGATTGATGATTGATTTCACATGCGGTTGTGTGAATGGAATAGACAACAGGTGGAAATTATAGACAATTATAACCCCCAATAAAGGAGTGCTTCTGCAGGTGCTGACCACAGACCACTGCTCAGTTCCTATGCTTTCTGGCTGATGTTTTGGTCACGTTTGAATGCTGGCGGTGCTTTCACTCTAGTGGTAGCAAGAGATGGAGTCTACAACCCACACAAGTGGCTCAGGTAGTGCAGCTCATCCAGGATGGCACATCAATGCGAGCTGTGG
>JAUCMU010000057.1:1309784-1331405 GCA_032275025.1 Enteromius treurensis | reverse complement strand
TCCAGTGTGACTCCAAATCCAGACCTCCATGGGTTAATACATTTGATTTACATTGATCATTTTTGTGTGATTTTGTTTTCAGCACATTCAACTATGTAAAGAACAAAGTATTTAATAAGAATATTTCATTCAGATCTAGGATGTGTTATTTTAGTGTTCCCTTTAAATTTGTGAGCAATGTCTATATAAGTATTTAAACATTAATTGAATAAAATTTTACTTCCATTTATTTTTTTTTATTATTTTATATTTTTATTTTACATTTAATTTTTACAATATTTTAATACCATGTTATTTATTTCATATATATATATTATATACACATACACACACACACACACTTAAAGATTAATTTAATAATATTTTAATTTTATATATATATGTACTGTATATATGCCATCTTTCAAAAAATTTAGATAAATATTTTTTTTTTAAAGAAATCATTTTTAATTAATCAAGGGTGCTTTAAATTACAGATAACTTTATTTGTAAGTTTTCGTATATTCGGCAACACAACTGCTCAAAACATGAATAATAATCAGAAATGTTTCTTGAGCAGCAAATCAGTATATTAGAATAATGTCTGAAGGATCATGTGACACTAAAGACTGGAGTAATGATGCTAAAAAATATTTGATCACAGGAACAGCCTACATTGCAGTTTTACAACAGAGTCACATAGAAAACAGCTGTTAGAACGTACGATAATATTTCACAATTTGACCAAATATTGCCCGGTTTCATGAAAGTGCGTATAAATAGTTCGTCAAATAAAAACAAAAACTCGTGGTACTGATACGCAAAAATGTATTTGGCGTTTATATGACACGCACGTGTTTAGCGTTTAATACTAGCATAATTAATTTGCCTGCTCATTTGCATTCCATTAGAATGAGTTATAAGTGTACTGAGATTACTGCACACACTCTCGAATCAAACTGAACACGGTCACACATTAGCCTTTATTTGTTTATTAAATAAACGTTACTTGTCAATAACAACACTGAAAAAGGTTGGCGGATACTTGATCACGTTTCTTAACAACTGTCATTAATTACAGGTCATGAACATGATGCGTAATCCATGTACAAGCCAAAAGACACAAAGCCTGAACACAAGTCTTTCACTTTGAACTAGAAGACAAAACCCAAACTGGACAACAGAGGGAGAAATTCCGCAACAATTAGAAAAAAAGAAGAAAGAAAGTGGAGGGGAGCTAGTTTTGTCATATTTTCTTATCTGTCATTATTACAGTCAGTGGTGCTGAAGGGTAAATCTGACTCACAGGTTTCTCAGTAATGTGTCTTAACTGGGGATTGTTTTAAATGATCATTTCCCAGTGAAAGTCATTACCAGAAAAATGCATGCATATATTAACTTCATAATATTAATGATCCCCTCGCAAATGAAATAATATTACAGTTTGGTCATGTGCACTATATGATATATTTTGGTTGAAGTTTAAAAGCAAATCTTCAATGAAACGCTGTATTAGCATGAGCACTGTGACACAAACACAAATAACTGTTTCTATTAATGCATTAAAAAAAGTTAATAAATAAATCACTAGGCTATGTTAGATAATGCATTAACTCATGTTCTTTACTTGAGAAAGACACATTAAAATGGGTTTGGGCCTTTCTACGATTTAATTAAAACGCAATCGGGCTTTCTCCACAAATGACCTGTCAATAAGAGTGTTTGAGGAATCTTTTAATTAGACCTGAGGATTATTCTGCTTGGGTGGGTTGTAATAAATTGAATCTTTGCAATAAATAACTGAGCAAAAATTGAGCCTGTGGGAGCTTAGCAACGAGGGTAATGACAGGCACATCTCAGCACAGCCTGATATTGAGCTATGCTACACCCTTATGATGACACTCACACACGCTGAGAGAGAGAGAGAAGCAGCACACGATACACAGCCTTCATCCAAGCAACTACTGAAGAAGGTGAGGAATGAGTCATTCTTCCAGACTTGACGGAGTGGTTCATCCACACCAAATGAAGATTTGCTCACCCTCAGGTCAACCGAGATGTTTTGTGTATCAGATTTGGAGCATTGCATCAGTGTCTCAGCAATGGTTGCTCTGGAGTGAATGGGTTGTTTAACCATTGCCTGTGGCTAAAAACTGGTGTGGTCTGATTCAGGAGAGATTTGTTTGTTGGTTTACAACTCTAAACAAATATTTGGTTGAATTTTGATGTGAGAGACAACAGGAGATTGACTTTGTCACTGGAGGAAGCATTTATTATGGATTATAGACTAGAGTGATTATTTGTGAGATTCTTGTGATGTTTTTATCAGCTCTCATTCTGACGGCAGAGCATCCCTTGCAACGCTACATTTCTCCAAATCCGATTAAGAAACAAACGCATCTACATCTCAGAAATACACATTTTTGAGTGAACTATTCTTTTATTAACACAGACGTCTGGTATGATGAATAATAGACATCATTGAAATTTGTTATTAATATAAAGGTGAAGCTATATTGTACCCACGCCATCAGACTAGGGGCTTTAGGCGACCCCACATAAGATACAACATTAAAACATGACACACTAACACACGGCCCATTCTGCCTGACGCGCTCAAAGGCACATTGACCTGAACTCAAAGTACTGGACGAATACTGCGATAACCACTTTTGCTGTCATCAATACTTCCCCGGGTTTCAAAATATGTTTGTTTTTTCCTCCTAGAAAAAAAAAACTGTTCACTTTTAAACGTGAACTCGTTCACTTTTCAACACTTGCAGCATAACGGCCCTTAGAAATCAAATCAAGCCCTTCGCAAATGCTAAAACCCCTCTGAATGCCAGCTCAATACATACACATTAGTTTTAATTAGCATCTTATTTACAAGCATATAATAGTAGATGAACTGATTGTACATTCAGGTGCAGCTCTGTGAATGAATGCACACGGTTTCTGCGTCTTCTTGAGTGATTATTTAAGGCACTTGCAGCATCGTTTTATCAGCCTTGCTAGAATAAACACTTGTTTTTAAAGTTGTCCAAGCAATGCACTTGTAGAGCGGCCGCTATGGTGCTATCCGTCGTCACTACAGAACAGTCCATGTGCAGTGATGCTTCCTCATTGTGACGGGATGCATTCATCACAATGATGGATCTTGTGTTTTATAATGAGGTATTTTCGACAAGAATAAACGCACAATTACGCACTTGTTTGAATACTTTTCTCGGAGTGAACTGCATGCCCTGTGTCATCTCCGTCCGTCTGCCCCTCACTGCTATGACCCAGGTGAGTGAGCGAGGTTGTTTGTGTAACAGCAGGAATGAGGATTTCTTTGCATCTCATTTGCCAGCTGATGAATGTTAATTTAGTACAGCCAGTGGCCATATGGTTACTTCATACTTAATTTGCACTATTAGAACATAATAGGTCAGATAACGATTAAGCTCAACACTAAGCTAAAGATTAGGCTACAGCTCTGTTTCAAAGCTTTGCACGCATTTAGAGCCAGAACTCCTGATTCTTATAGAATTCCAGCCTCATCTTACAATAATTCATACATATTTTATGGGGTGGCTAATCTGTTAAATTTTTTGCTAAGACGTACACTGTAAAAAACAGTAAAAAAAAACAAACAAAAAAAAAAACGGTACTGCTACGGTAAAAACCAACCTGATCTTTTTCGAATTTGTACGACCTCACTCGTATGAATTCCTACGATTTATTAAAAATCGTACGTATTTTACAAGATGCCAATTCGTATGAATTTGTGTGAATGACACAAATTTAACCCCGCCCCTAAACCTACCCATCACGTGTTTTTTTGAAAAATCGTACAAAATCGTACGAGTAAGGTCATATGAATTGGCACAAATTTGGCACCTCGTACGAAAATGTACGAATTGGTCGTGAGACTGTGTTGGTAAAAACCTTTTAAATGTTAAATTCCCGTAATATTTACAGAGAAAAACTGACATTTCAATTTTTTTTTTGAATTTGATGTTTTGTCTCTGAAATAACTTTGTTTATTATGTTGCATGTAATGTTGTTAAATGAATGTTTACGGCATATTTGAGTTTAATGAGTCTCACCATAATCGTGTTGAATGACATATGTCTATACATGTTCATAATTGAAAGCAGCTTTGGTTTCAAAGCTACAAAACAGATCTCAGCACTTTAATAGGTTGGTATATTAACATTATATCAATGAATGAAATTACGGTAATTAACTGTAAATTTAGCTTAAAATCTTGTCGAATTTCGGCAACCACAAGGTGCAGTTTTTTACCATAATTTTTTTTTTTTTTTTTTTTTACAGTGTATGCATTTTACGAGTAATCCAATTGTTATGAGTTTGTACGGATGACTTACCCCTGACCCCGCTCCTAAACCTGCTGTCTAGACAAATTGTACAAAATCGTAAAAGTGAGGTCTTAAAAGTTAACCATTCGTACGAATTGTTCGTGAGATAGGATAGAGGATTTTCGGCTTTAGTATGTCGACTGGTAATCACAATCTTCTAATAAGCATAAAAACATAAAATATGGATATTATTTCTCTGTGTGTTTTAGGATCGCCTTTTCCATGAAGGATACTGTATAAATAGAAGGAGGTATCTTAAATGCTGCCGTTTACGCATTTTGGAGCAGCACGAAAATGTTGTTTACGTAGGAAGCTTATTAAGTTTTGTAACAGAGCCCATCTTTTCCTCCCCCTCTCCGCTGGACATTATGTACATTTTCTCTACCAAAATAAACCTCTACTGGGAACCGGAGGCGAGGGATATATTACGAGGGAAGATTGTTACATGTAAACAAGATATTCTAAGCATAACAACAAATAAATATGCCACAGAAATGTACATCTTTGTTTGGATTTCGGAGACCTTTACTATTCAGCGATGTGGCCTTGTCGAGCATCGCTCGCTCGTTTTGTATTCATCTTCACAAAAAGCCTTGAATAACAAGAAGGCCCTAACAAGCTGGGCCTTGTATTTGCACGAACAAAATGAAATCATGTTTATCTAATGAGGGCCGCGACGTATCTTTGAACTCTAAAGATAATTTTGGCACTGCAGTGAACATACACTCACAATAAACACAACAGCTTTAGGATTTCTTCAGACAGTAACACCAAACAGAGCAACTAGAGTTATTTACAGTAAAAGACATTCGTTTGCTCATCGCTTAAATGCACCAGTCAGCTCGAGCTCACCCAAATGGGGTTTGGGCTGCATTACTGTTGTTCTTAAATACTTAAATCGGAGATGTTTAATGTAACATCTAGTCTCAGACTCTTATCTCCTCCTCAGATGCTGGTCTGAAGGTCTCCATTGAGCAGGGCGGTGTTATGCGTTTCCGTCATGACGTCGTTGACCATTCGAGTCCTGTCCTGTCGACTGTCGCTGCGCTCGATCTCGTCCAAGCCGCTGACTCTTTTAAGACACAAGACGTTTTGGAAGCTCTTCTTGAAGTTGTCCGACAAGAAGGCGTAGAGGATGGGGTTGGCGCAGCTGTTGGCGTAACCCAGCACCACAACGAAGTCAAAGGTGCTCTTCAGCACAGGTGTGGTGGGAACGGTTCCGGTCACAGAGGTCACATTGAACACATAGAAAGGTAACCAGCATAAGACGAACACCACTACTACGATAGACACCATACGGGTGACTTTCCGCTCGGAACGCTTGCGTTTGGTGGAGCCGACGCGCATGCCGGACGATTTCACCTTTATTACGATCAGCAGATAGCACATGGAGATGACTATCAGTGGTAAGAAAAACCCCAAGAAGAAGGTGTAGAAGATGAAAGCGGTGTAGTAGGTGTTTTGGGGCTCTGGCCACAGCATGGTACAAGTCCGTGCCTCGTTTCTCTTGGCGTTCACGCCGCTGTAGATCATAATCGGCAGGTTAACCAGCAGAGCAACGCTCCACATGGCCAGACTGATGGTTCTGGCCATACGCGGTTTTCGCCATTTGGTGGATTTGATCGGATGCACCACGGCCAAGTACCGATCGAAGCTCATGACCGTCAGAAAGAAGATGCTGGTGAACTGGTTCATGGAGTCCACGGTTAGCACGACGCGGCATATCGCCGATCCGAAGGGCCAGTGGAGCAGCGAGAGCTGGATGGCGATGAATGGCAAGCTCAGCATGCACAGGACATCCGCCACGGCCAGGTTCAGAATGTAGATGTTCGTGACGGTCTTCATCTTGGCGTAGCGCAGGATGACGTAAATGACCAGGGCGTTCCCGCAGAGCCCCACCGCGCAGACGACGAAGTACACAAACGTGATGACTGCCGAGCTGGTTTGGTCGAAGCCAGGGTGGGTGGTATTGGTAGGGTAGATCTCCAGACCAAAGTCAGACTCGTTCCCGGGGAAGAAACTGTCATTGAGCAGGTGGTCAGGGAGGGACATGCTGGAATTGGGCATAAACGTCCATTTTGGGTCCATTTTGGCAGTGTTTTGTAGTGTTTATTCACCAGGAAAAGGAGTATGAAGATAGAGCCTGCAGTTTATTGCAAAACCTGTGTGCAAGGAAATATGAGTTAACAATCAAGATTGTCATTTTGGAAATGTCACATCCACATCTGCCTTTTTTTTGTCTTGTTTGAAGTAAAACCTAATCAAAGAAACACCAGTGTTTACATCATAATTGTTTTGAGTGCATTAATGGTAAACTGTAGCCCTGATTTCCACATCATTGAATTCAGTCTTGGTGTTCAATGCACACCACAAAATTTTTGAAACTGGCATTTTATGCAATGCATACTCTTGGAATTTATATGGGTGTTTTCACTTGATCCGTTCATGCATCCCAGTCAAATACAAGTGTAAATGGTTGCCCCGAATGGGTTTACATCAGCATACAAAAGTTACATGCAACCTACACGCCAGTGAGCAATCAAGGATACAGCCATCACAAATCTCAACCAATTATTGCTAACAGAAAATGATATTTTTTTCTGATATGTTTGCATATTGAGAACAGTAGACTGGATTTATATGTGTCCTCCTGAAGTACATACAAATAAAAGCAATACGGATAGGTGAAAACAGAATGGATGAAGTGATTAAATGTAAACAGCCCTTTTAGGAATCCGAAGTCATGCGTTTTACTTGCCCTGCAATTTTTAAGGTCACACGCTGCTGGATTGTCAATTCTGCTTACAGGTCTGATTTGCAACTTTGAGTAAACAAGGACTTTACCTTGTCTGTCTGCTTTCTACAGCTCATTGACTTTTGCGCTGGCAAATATTGGTTCAATTGATCTTCTTTGGGCAAACAGCACAACTATTTGATTTCACAGAGATTATCTAACAAACGATGCGGACTTAATTTGGCTGTACAGCTCATCCAACGATCGTTATATGCATAAATTAATATAAAAGTGAAGTGTTCTTCAGTCGTTTAGACTACAGAGATCCATCCGAATCGTGCCTGACTTCATCCCACACAGCATCTTAAACTGAGAAAGAACAGCACTACAGAAACCCAGCTGAGATCAAATCAAACCCTAGAGTTTCCTTAAAAAGGCTCTCAATTGATTAGTCCGCTTAAATGCATTAAATTGAGCAATTAAAAAGATGCTAATTAAACATCCCACTATGTCCGTAATAAATATACCCTGCGTTTTTTAGACAGTAGGCTTCTCGACATAAATTATGTAAAATAATGGATTATTATAGAAATCAAGATACAAAATTAGTTATGTATTAACTGAAACCGCCACCTGACAAGTCAACATCTTTTTTTCTGCCTAAAACGGCTATTAATAATTTGCATTATTATAGCGTATGCTTTTTATATTGAAATAAAAAAGTTACATCTTACATCAGATGCTCAGAACTGCATGCCATGTGAATTAGTATGTAGCACAAATCAACAATTTTAAACCCTGCACCGATTCGTTTCATTTGACTTCTTTACCTGTAGTTTTTGGGCACCTTTGGAGATCCATTCCTGGAAAATGTCAGCTTCGCATGTTTCCACGGATCACCACATTATTACCGCAAAAGTGTGCGCGCAAGTGCGATATCCAACTACGAATAAACGGCGCTCGCACTTGACGCCTCCTGATAAGCCCGCGCGCGTCCGCTCGTGCGTCAGGACACCGGCAGTGCTCCTTAGATAACCAACGATCGGTATTTCTGTAGAAAATAAACTAAAACATTTGCTAATAGACAAGACGCACTTAAACTTCACAGAAGATACGATTCAAGCCATGAAAGCGAGGTTTCGAAGGCGGCGGTCGAATTCCTTTGGTAATTTCAGTCAGAGATGAAGGATGTCAGTGAGATCCTCGTGCGCGCGAGTACAGCTCCTCGCGCTGATCCACTGAGCGCGCGCTTCCTGCGCTTCTTGATATATCCCGCTCCGCGCGCGAGATGCATTAATCTACACGACGTGAAGGGCTATATTCAGTTGTTTTTGCTGTGTGGTCTTGATAAGGATACGGAAATATGGCAGGGGTCAAATGCTTAAAATTAGATTTGGTTCAAATAAACGCATGTGGGAATGGATTCGGAAACTTTAAATGAGTTATATCATGAGAAATCGTATCTTCCCTACATTCTTGGAGATTAAAGAGGCTGGTGTATAGCCTGCTGTTGTGAATGGATGGGAGCGCGAAGCGCAAAATCAAGCAGGGTTAGTCCAAAGCAAGCAATTTTGCGTCTAAAAGACGTCTATAAGCCGTTAAAACACAGCTCAGGCGTCTAGGCTAAATCAAGGCAAAATTTGGGCTGTCAGTGAAAATCTAATAGCACCAAAATAGACTAGACATCAAACAGACAGCTAATGAACGCCTATAAACATCCCGTAGACAACAAAACAACAATCCATCCAAACAAATTAAATGTAATATATTTTTATTAAGAAAAATACAATTTTCAACAATACAATATGATAAAAATACTTAAGAACTAATGAAAAAATAAATATTCTAAATACAGTTTACCTATATATAAATATTTCGACAAAAGATATGGAATTTTAACAACTTAAGATAATATATATATATATATATATATATATATATATAAGAAAAGCTTTTTTTAAAAATACTTCTTACTTGAATTACACTAATTGTGACATGCATTGTATGTACTTAAAAAAAAGAAGCTCTTATAAATGTGTGTTTTATATGACAGTCTCTAATGACAGAAAACACTGCAGCGGACCACCCCTTCATCTTGAATTCAGACATGAGGGAATTTTTAAAACCCTAAAATACAGATTGAGGTGGTTTTCAAACCAGTAAAAGATTTTTTATTTTTTTACTTTTCAGATTTGCATAGCTTACTGAGTATTGACAGCACAATGTTTTATTGATGAGGCATGTTTTAAAGGCTTTACCTGTTCAGCTTCCTTCTGACACTTGGTGGTCTTTGAGGTTCTTTCCTTCAATTCTGCACAACTTTGACACCTGAATAAAACATGCTAATGTCAGTGTACAAGTTTATCACTAACCCTTGGGCTGGGTATCGAGTTCAATACTTTTTAGGTCCCGACCGAATAACTACATGAAGAACATCTCCAGAACTGCTCCGAGGGTTACTTCAAGAGCATTTGGGTAAATCTATCCTCATATCCTGTACACACAGAACTGTAAAGATATTCATGGCAAACCATCAAAATAAAAGTTGGGTTTGGACATGGCAGCAGAAATATATTACTATTGTTCAGTAGAATGTACATTATAGGCTACAACAAACATTATTAAAACGGTGTTTCTTCAGTGTTTTAAAATCCCCTTTATTTTCCAACAATACAATTACATGTTTAGGAATTAAAAGACAAATGTTTTATGCCTTAAAAAATTAAATACACACCATTTTCAGAGGGGGTAAAATTATAAGGCTATTAATAATGCACTAGTCTAAAGATAGCATAACAGATGTGTAAACTGAAAGCTATCTGAACTTTATTAAAACTAATTTGCACTGATTTATTGTGTTGGATATATTCCAGGAGATGAGGTTTTCAGACTGTATAAATGTCAACAAGCTGAAAATGTCTATTTTTTTAGATAATGTCACTTTGTTAAAACTGATTTTATAAAATTGGTATAGAAAAAGTTATCGTTCAGAAACCGGTATCGAACTTCTTATAATTGATTATTTTATATTGCTGGGTTGTAACACAGGCAGTCTGTTAGTGAAGGGAACATGCAATGGTTGCCCATTGATACGCAGAAATTGACTTTGGCGTACATATAATACGAACGTGTTAAAATTGTTGTGTGCATAGCTTATAATAGGCAGTTTTGTTGGCGTACATATGATACAGTTTTCACGTGCAAAGTCTTGTGATACATTTTTTCATTAGATCAAATAACATTTTAAGCTGTCATATGGTCATGTTACAACGTGCCCCTCAAATGTTATAGGTTAATGTACCCCACCTAAGGGGCATGTTGTCACATTTCACTTCCATTTTTGGAGGGTAAATAAAGAGAAACATAAACACTGTAATTATGAAACATAGTGATATATTTGTACTAGACAAGTGTGAAAATACCCATGAAAAGTTTATGTCCAAAAATTTATGATTTTCAAAAATCATGTTTTTTATTATGTTAGCTAGCTGTTACCTAGTCAAAAAGTTTGATTGAAAACAATTGGAATGTACCATGAAAAAACATGGTTTTTGATAATTGTTGTGTAAATTAACTCTGTATTCTTCAGCCATGTTGATTTAGCTTAAAACAGAGATGGCCAAAATGTTGTTTGACAATCACTATTCAAATACAGCAACAAGGGTAAAAAAAACAAAAACTGAACGGGTGAAGATGAATGAAGTTAACCTTGACTGATTAGTCCAAAATAAATAAATAAAAAGAGCAGTTAGCATTCATGTGAGAGGTGTGTTTCTTAAAGGCACAGTGGCAAAACTAATTGTCTGGAACTCAGTTCTAAGTCATTTTCAGTAGAAATTCAGGCTGCATGAATACTGAGGTTAGTTATAGTATCTTGTGCTGAACAGAACCGAAATTGTTTATTCTAAAACAGAAGAGAGTGGCGAATACACCAGTGGGCCTTCACCTTTGACAGCACTTAGTCAACAAAAGCAGAAACTGAGAATGTATGGGGTTAAAGGTCAATGGAAGATAAGTCATGAAAAGCCTTGATGAAAGGTAAACTGTGGTAATGACAATAAACAGACTCAGCTTAAAGAAAGGGTAAAATAAGTCAAAGTGATGAGCGGTTTATTAAAACGATGAGCCATGTATGTGTGAGCCAAACTTTGTGTATCAAAGTGTTATGAAGCTCTAACCAAACGGATATTTGCATTGATTTCTGAAGTGAATTCTGTTTTAAATGAAATCCAGGTTTCAAGAAAAGGGCAGCAGTGAGAGGAAATCCATTGTTTTCCAGTGTTTGTGAGGTTGGTGTGTGGTTCAAAGAGACAGGATTATGCATTAGTAATGAGAAAGCAAAGCATTTCTGTGTTTCTTTAACTTTGGCCACTTTTATGTCCCAGATGCTGATTTTTATTCAAACGGATTTCAACTCGTTTTTTACATTTTTTGTTATGTGAAGGTTTCATTAAAACTGTATCGTAAACATTTCGCCATGCCTTTGTCCTTTACTTTGTCAAATTCTATTTATAGGCTACATTTGAATGTTTTAAGCTGACCAACATTTATCAATATGAAATGTGTACATTTTGTTGAATTATTTAAATGATGTGGAACACAGTCTATTAGAATAACCTAGTTACAGAAATAAGGTCAAATGAATGCAAAATAAAGCAGTTTGTTACTGTCGTTTCAATAAATGGCACTTTGGTCTCTTACTGTCTTTAACAAGTGCCTCAGGATAACTACACTATTCATTATTTTCCTACAACATTGTCACAAACCTAGGCTTGCACCGGACATGTGATGCCCAAGGGTCCAATTAAAAGCTTTTGTCAGTGTATGCACAGTGATAACTAGTGATGATAGATGATTATAGTCAAATAGCCGAGCTAGGAAGGATGTTTTCTAAAGCACAAAGCCAAAGGTTGGGGAACAATAAATGAAACCTTTTAGACAGTCTGGGCCATCAGTGACAGACAAATGACAGCTGAACTAGCGGACAGTTTTGTTGTTTTTAGAGTATGTTGAACTATTAACTGAATATATAAGGGCAGGGTTAAAGTGAAAAGTGTCTGGACAATAATGACACAAAAATACAGAACCAGGACTGAGAAATAAACTGTGTTTAGTTGCTAACACACATCATTTTAGGACATTTTAAAATACATACGTGTATTGTATTTGCTATAATTTCAAGTGATTTATTTCATTTGTGTTTCATATTTTTAATGCCAATTCTGAATGAATAATTTTCTGTTTAGATGCTTATGGCACAATATAGATGCTCTGGTCAGAGTAATGAGGGACGTGATCCCATAACCTCCTGAGAGATGTTATTTAAAATTGTTTTGGTACAAAATGTGCGTGAGAGCTATTGCGAACCTTCTAATTTTGTATCTACATATTTTTTTGGAAGAATGAGCTTGGATTGCATCTGTTCTATGTCAGAGGTAAATTTTGGACAATCGTCACGAAAAACAAATTGGTCATGGAGCCATGGGATACACTTCTTAGACATTTGTACATGGGAATGAAGCATTTTAAGTGCTCTAAGTATACCGTCTCCCACCAAATCCTGTCTAAGACATTTATGCATATTTATTTATTTATTTCTAAAAGGATGACAGGGAGCATCGGTCTTTGTGAGTATGTATGCATTTATACACGTGTGTGCTCGTTCCATTATTTCGATGAGAATGCTTTAATGCTAAAGTCATGAATGCAGGAATAAGGAGAGGTATGTTATAGGCTTGTATTGCACCTTGACTGCCTAGAAAACAGCACCTTTATAACATTTCAAATGTGTGCCAGATGTGAGACGAAGAAGTGTTCCCAAGCATTTCTGTCAAGATATTAACACTAACCTGAGTTTTTATCTTCAGGCGGTTATCCATTTGAAACAGGAACAGCTCACATTGAATGCATGTTGGTTTCTCCTTAAACTTTAATCAGATAACTTGCTCTTTTGACAAAAAAACATCTGAAAGGAGGTGCTCACAGATTCATAAATGTTTTAATAATGCATACCCTTTTCTTGAACAAATACACACTTTGTCATTAGCTGTGAATTTTAACATGCATGAACAATGATAAATTATATGTAGAATGTAATACACACACACACACACACAAATGTTTTGGATGATTATAAGGAAATATTTTTTACATGAAATAAAGTAAAATATTGCCATTAAAGCAGAATCATAAAAAAGAATTTCAGAATCATCAGTTCAGAATATATTATCAAAGTTACAAAGCATAATTCCTTCAAAGCAAAAAAAATCAAATCAAATCAAATAACATGTATTAAAAAATCAAATATATATACCCTGTGTAGATTATATAATAACACATGGTTATTTAAACATATGTTGGCCATTAACGTCATATTTATCAACTGTTTTTAAACAAATCCACAGCAACATTCCTTTTTCATGTGTCATTCAGTAACAGTCACACAAAAATCCTCAAATATTTGGTCCAAGCTGGATGCCATGACAACCATGACATCATCCCTAAGTCCACAATCAGTTTGACAGCACTTGTACAGGAGGGCAGAAATTGCATAATCATCCTTACAACACGGCCCTTCCTCTTGCACGGAAACCGAACAACTTGGAATAACATTTCAGCAGCAAAGTGTGAGTTATCGACTTCCACTCAACACTTATGACGCCTCAGTCTGCTCGTGTCTTTTTCTCTATTGCACAAAAGTGAACGCGGACTGTACTACAAGCAAAGCGGGTATGCATTGCAACACAAACCCTTTAAAATATTTGCAACAAATACGTACTAAGCCAGCATGCTTTGTGCATTGGTGTCCTGCAAAACAAACCCCTCGGTGTCTCTGTCGCAGGGTGTCCGTGAGCTCTTGTGAGGGCAGAGGAGGGCGTGGAAATGCCGTCGAAAGGTTTCTGACAAGCACGCGTAGAGTATTGGATTGGCGCAGCTCCACGAGTACGACAGCAGCACCACAAACTCAAAGCCACGGGTGAAATCGAGCACCGGGTCTATTTGGTGCAGAGAACAAAAGTTGAAGACGTAGAACGGCAGCCAGCAGATGCCAAACACCGAAACGACGGCCACTACCATCTTAGTAACCTGTTTCTCAAACCTGTGACTTTCCGTTGAGGACATCTGCTGCCTGGCGTTTCTCAGGGTCACTAGAAGTGCTGTGTAAAACACAATCATTACGGTGAACGGCAAGGCGAAGCCCAGGACGAATGTGTAGCTAAGAAAGGCCAACCACCAGGAGTCTGACGCAACGTGAGGGTCAACTGTGCACAAACCATAGTTGGCAGAAAAGTGAATAGCCATTGGAATCACCGGAAACAGAGAGATGAACCACATTAATGCAGCAATAATCTTTGCTCGTCTTGGTGTCCGCCAGTGAGCGAAGCGCAGAGGGTCTACCAGAGCCATATAACGATCGACACTCATCACCGTCAAGCAGAAGACACTTGTGAACTGATTGATGCCATCCAGAACCATAACCAGCTTGCAAACGGCATCTCCGAAGATCCACTGGTCCTGGAAGTTTTGGATGGCGATGAACGGGAGTCCTACCATGAAGAGTCCATCCGCCAGAGCCAGGTTGAAAATGTAGACGGTCGTGGCCGAAGACATTTTGTCCAGTTTCAGGATGGTGAAGATGACCAGCGAGTTCCCGGCCAGTCCCACAATGCACACGGCCAGGTACAAGACGGCCATGGTGACGCTGAATGCATCGAAGTCCTCCCGGATGTAGACGTTGTTTATCGCGGCGCTGTCCAGATCTACGATCGACACGTTGTCGTAAAACATTCCCAAAGGTCTTGAGGTTTCCATTTCTTGGGCGAGAAGATCGGAGGTGTTAGATCGTTGCAGGAGAAGTTCAAATGTATAAGATCTTGATGAAATTTCTGGTCAAAAATGGCTTGTAGTCCTTACAAATGTATTAGAACTTCCTAAAATGTTTAAAATGGTTTGTAGTCATTGCAGGAGACGTTTGAATTAAATACTGTAACTTGCTAAAATTTCTGGGAAAATATGGTTTGTTTTCCTTGCAGAAGTTTAAATGTATAAGATCTTGATGAAATGTCTGGTCAAAAAGGGTTTAAGAAGTACAAATGTCTTAGATATTTCCGAAGTTTGTAGCTCTTGCAGATGTTCAAATGTAATAGATCTCGCTGGTTAACTTCTGGTTAAAAAATGGTTTGTAGTCCTTGCAGAAGTGTTCTGCTCAAAAACAAGTTCAAACTTTATCAGATCTTGCCAAAAATGTGTTCTTGATCTCCACAGGTTTGCATCCACCTTGTTCTTGAAGCTGGTTTATTTTCCCATCTCGAGACCCTCCCCAGTTGGTCTTTGAAGAAACTTCAGCACGAGCGTGGAGGAAAAACAAGCTTCACCCAAAAGAGCTGGCACTCAAACGACCGGTTGGGTATTTGTTGAGAGATCTAGACTCCAAAGCAGAAATCTAGCGGGTGTTTGACCCTCCTAGTGAGATCTTATATATCCCCCCAGCAGCGCCCAGAGTGTGTGTGTGTGTCTAAAGTCATCCGTTGACTCCGATTAGCTGCGCCGGCTCGTTCCAATCCGCTGTTAAGAGGTTTCTAGGGTGCCATCTGTTACAATACTTTTGTTTTCATAACTAAACACTCTTGTCAGAAGGTCCATCCAGCCTCTTTCTTTCACACTCCCTCTCATTTTCCTCCTTCTCTCCACCCCTCGGTTTCCTCCCTTTTTTCGCAGTTCAGTGGGGGGTCAATCTGAGCCCATCAACCCCCAACTTCCCCTCTGGGCCACCCACTTTCCCAAAGGATGAGTGATGAATCTGGCCTCCCTCTGCTTGTTTTAATGTGCTGCGTTCCCCCCTTCAGTGTTTATATTTCTCGCCGATTGTCTTTGTTTGTTGGTCAGTGAATCATTCATCACACGCAATGCCTTGGTGGGTGGAAACGGTTGCAGATAAAAGGGCAATGAGCGATCACCTTAGTCCTGTTCCTCCTCTGACATGCATAGTTGGAATGCCGCAATTCTCACAGTGAACTTCCCAGGATAACGGTAACTGAGGGAGGTAATGGTTATATAGTGGGCTATATACTCACTGACAAGCACAGTTTTGGTGGACGTGTGGTTATGCAATATGCAGATTGTTTTGGAGATCGCTCTACTCTCAATTCCATGAAATCATTCCTAGGATTTGGAAGTTTCCTTTGGCATGTTACTGTAAACTTGGAAATGCCTTGAGCTTATTTAGAGATTTAAAGAGCCTCAAGTGACTCAAAGACAGGTATCCAGACCCCTCCAATAAATCTCTATGGTCGGTATTTGGTTTCACTGTTCTGGGCTTGAGTTTTCTTGTATCTCTTAACAAGGAACATACCGGTTTTACTATTATCATGGTTTCTAAGTATTTTAACTGTTTGGGAAAGAAGAATTAGGATACGATTCAAAATGTTTTGAAAGCTTACCTCCCAAAACCTGTTTCTCATCGGTGCATCTCTGTATTCCATGTTTTTTTTTTTTTACCTTTGCATGTGTCTTTAATTAGTTCCATTATTTCTGTTTTCAGTTTTACTGAAATCGCCCCCCTTTTATCTTTCATCTCTACGGAGGGCCAAATTACTCAAAATTAAATGTTGGAATATATAAATAAATTGTTAAATACATAATGAAATAATTAAACATATAAATAAATGCATAAATGCATAAATAAATATATCAATATTTATTCATTCATGGAATATTTATTGATCTGTTTAATAATTTGTTAAATTATTCATTATGAATGTATTTATTGTGTTTATGTACTCATTCATTTTAGTATGTATATATTTATTTTAATCATTTCAATCAATCAATTAATAATTTATTTATTATAAAGATAAGAATATTTAAATAAATTAATATATATATTTATTAAATAAATAAATGAATACGCAGATAACTAAATACGTGAATACGTCCATAAATAAATACATATATATTTATTTTTGCATTTCTGCATTTATTTTCTGCATTTCATTTAATATGCATTTAAAAGTATTGAACTCTTGTATATTTCAACATTTATTTCATTACTTCATTTTAACTAATTGGCCCTCCATACATCTCTGTTCTCTGATCTAATTTCTAATGGCTTATTGTTCATTTTAAGCTGAATTACACATCTCAAATGCACATGGCCGTAGTAAAGTTCAGTGATGTTTTATTTCTGCATTTTTACCATTTATATTGTAACCATACAATCCAGTATAATCTCTCCGTCACAATATAGTCATGTTTTATTTGATGGAAGTCGTTTTTAATATTTCAGTTTGTGGTCCCAAGCTATTTTAAAAACTTCATACTTCACTGAACAGCCTCGATGGACTCAAAGACACGTACATCAGAAGTTCATATGGTTAGTGAATCACATTGACATGAATGAACAACAGTCTGCTCTCACCATGAAGGAGACGAGAAGCAGCGTTGGATACATAACCAGATGTCGCTATCAAACAAGTAATCTGATCAAATAAATGAGAAAAGAGATGAGAGATAAAAGGAGAGTAATAACTGAAGAGGAAATATAAAGGAGCTAATTAAAGAACGCACATTACAAAAATGAAAAGATAACAATCCAGAGATAAGAAAAGGTTTATTAAAGAAATAATGCAATATAAAAAGTATTAAATTGTATCATTGTGGGATTGGAATATTATTTGAACGGGGCTCAAACGCGAGTCACTTAAACATAAAAGTGCCAGAGCGCATGGTTTGAATACAAAATAATACTGTCAGGGGAGCAGAAAATTATTAAATGAAATGTCACAAAATTAATTCTTCAGTAATTGTATCATTTGCAATTTTATGTATTTTTTAATTGTTATTTTTATAATTATTGTGTTTATATTGTTAATTCAGTTGTATTCAGATTCAATTAATTGTATTTATTATGTAATATTAATATTTTTCTGCATAGACTAAACTACTTTTTTTTTTTTACTTTTAAACAATTTTCACTCAGAATTAAATTGATTCATTTTATTACTTATATAATAATAATTATCATTATTTTTTTATTATTTATTATATTGTTTTAAGTATACTGCAGTATAGATCACCATATCAAGAAGTAAATAAAATATTTATGTATTTGTTTATTTAAATGTATTTTAAATGACTCACCCCCCAAATGTTAATACATTACTTCCTCCAAAACGTTTCCAAATATTTCCAATTATTAATTGTATTATTATTTGGATTTTTATTCAAGAAATGTATTGTTATTTTTATAATTTTTTTATTTTGTTAAATAAAAAGAAACAATGCAAAAATATTAAATTAATACAATTATTTATATTCACTCCTTTTTATTTATTATTTTCGTAATAATATTATTCTGTATAGACTGCACTACATGTTGTTTTACTTTACTCAGTAAATTATTGCTACTAAATAAAAAATATATAAATAAAAAAAGAAAAGCAGCTAAGACATTTAAAGTGGAAAGACTGAAATGGTATTTTATTGTAAAACGTGCTTAGATAATATTTGTGTTATTTGCATTTTTTATTTTATTTATTTATTTTTTAAAGTATACAGCAGTATAGATAATCATATCAAGAAGTAAATGGCATTTTTATGTATTTATATTTATTATTAAATGTGGGCTATTCATAATTTGTTTATTATATAATATCTTATATTATATTTTTCTGATGTTACTTTCCAAATCCTTCCAGAATAAACTTGAATAGAGAAAAATATGTAGCTAGTGACGTTGTTCACATCATTATTCAGCAGGTAAATGGCGGAACGTGGCTGACGTGGTCACTTTAAAACTCCGCTGCGTGTAAAACGGACCAATAGGAGCTCAAGAGAGGCGGGGCT
The DNA here is from genome assembly GCA_032275025.1 of Enteromius treurensis. NCBI lineage: Eukaryota > Metazoa > Chordata > Actinopteri > Cypriniformes > Cyprinidae > Enteromius > Enteromius treurensis. Next base: position 1,312,484 of record JAUCMU010000057.1, on the reverse strand, counting down.
TCAACCGTGACACAGACACGTGTACACAGGGAAGCAGGAAGTGAAGCAGTTCAGTTGGTGTCTGTAAACAGTAAGTACTGACTGGTTTAATAGTAAACTGAGTGTTCCGCAGCAGTAAAATGAATGAAATGACGCGCAAAAAAGCACATATCGGCTATTTATTTATTTATTTAGTGTTTCTGAAATACTGGCGTGTTTAAATGCAGCAGAAGTCTTCAGCAGATAAACTTTGCAGGAGTCTTTCAGTCTCTTACTGTATTAAATAGCGCTGTATTTTGTTGTATTTATGTTGAATTAGACTTTGACAGAAATGTCTAGCCCACATATATTATAAAATAAATGTTTTTTTTTTTTTTTTAATATATATGCTTCTTATTACTATGTGGTTTGTTAGGACATGACGATATCTTGCTGAGACACAGCTGTTAGATAATCTGGAATCTAAGGGTGCAAAATGAATGTCCAAATGAAGTTTTTAGCAATGCATATTACTAATTACTAACATTAAGTTTTGATATATTTATATATATTTACCCGTGCTACTTCTGACTGGTTTTGTGCTCCAGATTAAACAGGAATTATAAACCACATACACAGAGCTTGTTATTGACTGAACTGTAATTCTAGCTGTAAAAGAACATAATGGTTTTAAATGGGCTTGTCTTAATGCACAGTGTTTGCAGGTATCCTGGATAAACAGGATTTGGTTCACACCCGTCTGTGTGAGGAATAAACTGCATCCTCCGTCTCTCTGTGTTTCATTACAGGCAGCATGATCGCAGGCGTCAGTCCTGTGCTTCAGGCCCTGCTGGGGACCCTGTTCACCTGGGGCCTCACCGCAGCTGGAGCCGCTCTCGTCTTCGTCTTCTCCAGCGGACAGGTGAGACGGGTCACGTCAGTCAGGGTTTTCTTATAATATAGAGCTAAGCTAAAAGGAATAGATAATAAATACAATTTCTGTGTAAATGATGAAGAATGTACTGTTTTTAGTGATTAAATTATGACTTAATTAATTTGTGGGTGAGATTTTAGTTCATATTTCTCCAAGTGAAATAGGTTTGGCTTAACATTAAATCAGGGAAAAAAATATTGCTTTTATTATAATTATAAGTTATATTATAATTTTTTGCATTTTTGTAGTTTTAAAAGAGTCAGGGTGCATTTAGATTGAAGTGTGTTACTGTAATTTTATTAGTCAACTACTATAAATCATTTTATACAGTAAAAAAACCCTGATCTATTATAATATTTAATGTAATTTTATAGTAAAATATAGCATTTTTTAAAGTGAAAAATATAATTTAATTTTTTTTTAATAAAGCAATCACAACTAATGATTAGTTTTTTAATTACAATATTTTTTCTTTGTTTTTGCATGTCACTTACGTGCTTTATGCTGTTAAATGAATGTTCATGACATCATTTCTTACTGTCACATTTTTGGTAGTCTTTAGGTTGATATATTAACGTTATATTAGTAAATAAAATATACAAGTTTTACAGTAAATTTAATTTCAGTCTGTAAAACCTAAACTGTATTTTTAAATATCTGGCAACCACAGCTATTGCTTGTTATTTGTATATTTTTAACAGTGTATCTTTTTTTTCCTCACAGAAGCGGGTCTTGGATGGCAGTCTGGGATTCGCCGCAGGGGTAAGAAACTCTCTACGCTATTTTTTTTGCTTTATGTCCATCATTTCTGCCCCTCTTTGTGAAATATCCTCATGGTGTGTTTGCCTCACATCTCTTTTTCTTTACCAATGAAATATTTATTCAGTGAGGGCAGGCAGGAGCACGTTATGTGCTTTGTTGTTCAGGAAACTTGTCAGCAAGGCTTAAAAAAAAAGAAAGAAAAAAAATAGATTTTTGTGTTCTATCTGCGACTCAGAGTTAATTACACTGCCCCGTTTTGATTATCTGCAGTATTTGAGTGCAGCACCAGATTTGCCGAATCCTTATCAAATGTTCAGAAACAACAGCTCCCCTTTTCTACTCGCTTGAAGGGCTTAGAAAAATTGTCTTTCATTGAAGATGGAAAAATATCATTAAATATGCATGTGCTGTAGATTGGAATTGAAAATCCAGCAAACTACTAAGTGGTTTAAATGATTTTTTTTCTGCCCCCATGTTCTAGACATTTGAGTCATTACAAATTCTTACATAATGAGAACTTGTATAATGATACTCAATCCTCGGTGTCGTCTAGTGTAATTTTATTACTCTGCTCGGGGTGCAGAGACGGAGAGTGTTTCATCATTTAAATATATTTGTACTTGATGACAGTTTGTCTCTTAAAGTATATATATATATATATACATATATGTATACATATACTGTATATCTAAATATATATACAGTGGGTACGGACTCTCTTAAATGTTTCACTCTTTGTTATATTGCAGCCATTTGCTGAAATCATTTCAGTTCATTTTTTCCCCTCATTAATGTACACACAGCACCCCATACTGACAGAAAAACACAGAATTCTTGACATTTTTGCAGATTTATTAAAAAAGAAGAACTGAAATATCACATGGTCGTAAGTATTGCTCAGTATTTAGTAGAAACACCCTTTTGCTCGAATACAGCCATGAGTCTTTTTGTGGAAAGACGCAACAAGTTTTTCACACCTGGATTTGGGGATCCTCTGCCATTCCGCCTTGCAGATCCTCTCCAGTTCTGTCAGGTTGGATGGTAAA
>JAUCMU010000057.1:1281596-1293368 GCA_032275025.1 Enteromius treurensis | reverse complement strand
TTAGGCTTATTAATAAGAGATATGCACTGTGCACAAGTAATACTCCAAATAAAGTTTAATTAAAATTTTTATATCAATACGTCTCGAGTTGCCTTTCAGTAAATATATAGCTGATAACTATATGATTTAAACTATAAGAAATAAATATATTTTAAATATATTACTTTTTTTTTACTAGGGAAGGAAACAAACAACCAAAAACGACTTTGAAGATATTTTATAATGTTGCGAAAAAATTTCATTTCAAATAAATGTGGTTCTTTTAAACTTTCAAATCATCCAAAATATCCAGAAAAATAAAATGTATCACGGATACCAGAAACATTTTGGGCAGCACTGTTTTCTACATGTCCCTTGAGCAGGAGAATGATTTCTGAAGATCACGTGACACTGAAGACTGGAGTAATGATGCTGAAAAATCGGCTTTGATCACAGAAATAAATGACACTTTAATACATTGACTAGCAGTAGGTTTTTACACACACACACACACACTACAGCAGGTACAGCAAAGCATGAAGGTCCATGTGAACGAGGACCGGAGGGACTCGAGCTGATTCATGATTCTGTGAGCAGATTTCTTTTTACATTTACTCAGATGACCTTCAGAAAGTTCAGCTCTCCCTACACACAGACACACACACACATTCTTTCATTCAGGTTAGGTCCTTTCATCTTTTTCCTTACTTCCATCGATATCGTCTCTCTCCACTTCAGTCCAGTTTTTCACGCAGTCTCACTTATGTATTTCTTTGACTCCCGCACGCTCGTTTCCCCTCTTCTGTCCCTCGTGATGCTGGATATTGATTCTGACGAGCAAGAAACAGGATGGTTGTTGGTTTGGCATCAGATTCTGTGGCCCTCACGTCTGATGCATAGATGTGATGAGTCGAGGCTTGTACAGTATCTCTCACAGTAAGCGTATATTACTCCATTATTAATGTATGTGTGAACCCATTAGCCCCTCGCTGTTGTGTGAGACGTGAGGATGAGAACTAGCGAACATTTCATTTTAATGAAGTATGTGTGAATAACTAATAGTAGCACGGTTGCTGGGTGGCCTCAAGTAACACTTGACACACGATACAAATAAATAACATCATTAGTGTGACAAAATATACTTTGTTTTGTATTTACTAAACACATCTGTCTTGCACAGAGCACGCACACTTACATTATACAGTGCTGCGTTAATATATAGTATTTGTGTGTGCATGCTTTTTGAAAGTAAATATATATTTTTCACACATGCATATTGTTTTAATATCTATTTATGTTTATGTTTAGATTTAAAAAATATTTAATATAATATTTATATTCATAATATTGTGTTTGCTTTTTATAGATCTCTCAATAATCTCACTGCATTATTACAATTAATGGCACAAGTAACGTTTGGAATATACATATATCTATGCATGCACACGCGCACATTCATACAGTATGTTGTAAATATCCATCTGTAGTTGTGGTCTCAGGGTGGGCAGCTCTGGTTGAAAGCGGTGACACAGTAATCAGTGTGAAATACGTGTGCGCTCTCTCAGGACGTGTTTGGACAGCTGCTGGAGTCACTTTTACTGGCTCTGTTGGCAAACAGTGAGCGAAAGAGCGTGAGATGCCAAGCCAGAGACCCCCAGCGAAGCATTACCATGGCTCCGCTCCAGAGCCGCTCGTCCTCCAGCCTTTCACACATCTCCATTGTTTCCCGCTCTTCGTCCTCCGCTCGGGTCCTTCTGACACACACACTTTCTCTGATGAGTTGCCCGTTAACTCTGGATGAATTTACAGTATGGTTTGCTCATGGGGTATTTTATGAGAGCAGCTTTGAGTCTGATCTGAGGGGAACATCAAGCTATAGTCAGAAACTCTGTGTGTGTGTGTGTGCTGTTGGAAGGATTAGTTCACCCCAAAAATGACAGTTCTGTCATTAATTACTCACCCTCGTGTCGTTCCAAACCCATCTTCAGAACACAAATGAAGATATTTGTGATGACATCAGAGAGTCATCTGACCCTCCACAGACAGCAGCACAACTGAAATGATCCAGGAACACAGTAAATACATCGGTAAACAGTCCATGTGACATCAGTGGATCTGCTTCACCTTTGTAATGCTACGAGAATATTTGACGTGATCAGTGCTGTTTATATTCGGAGGGAAAGCGTGCACATGAACGTACTGTATGCATTGTGATACTTATTTGCATCTCAAACCTGTAGCTGATCCACTGACGTGACATGGAGCGATGTATTTACTGTGTTTCTGGATCATTTCAGTTGTGCTGCTGTCTGTGGAGGGTCAGATGACTCTCTGATGTCATCAGAAAAATCTTCGTTTGTGTTCTGAAGATGAACGAAGGTCTTATGGGATTGGAACACTGTTCCCCTCCTTCTTTTCTATGGTCTTTATCATCTCACATTTGTCATCTCTTTCCCTTCTTTTCCTCCCTCCTTCATTCTTTCTTGACATTCCTTTTATTAGTTTGTCTCTTTCCTTTGTTCCTTCTTGTCGTTCTTTCATCATCATTAACTTCTTTTTCTCCTCGTTCCTTCCTTTCATCCCCCTTTTTCATCTTTCGTTTGTTCCCTTTTCTTCTTTCCTTGTCCTTTCTTCCTTCATTCTTCTTTTTTTTCTCTCTTTCATTGTGCTTGTTCCTTGTTCCTTCTCTTCTTCTTCTTTCCTTCTTTCCTTTCTTCATTTTCTTCTTCTCTTTCCTTCTCCTCCTCTTTTCTTTTCCTCTTCTTTGCTTCCTATGTTCCTTCTTCTTTTTCATCATCATCATCATCATCTTCATATCTTTTCTTTGTTCCCTTTTTTTCTCCTCCACTTTCCTTGCCCTGCTCATTTTCTTCTTCTCTTATATTCTCTCTCTCTCTCAGTCAGAGGTGAGGTTTAGATGATAAGTGACAGGTCGTGGTATCAGCTGAAGGGACGACTCGAGCTATATCTCATTACCCCTCGTGTTAACCTGCCCTTATCTTTCCTCATTAGCGTCTCAAAGACTGTTTTCTCTTGTCTGCCCCACGGGTCCCATAATAATGCAAATGACTGTATTATTTTTTCGCTTGATTTGCTGCTGGCGTGCTGGGTGATGCTGGTCTGGACGCTGCTCAGTTTCTGCTGATTGGCTGTCAGAGTGACACTCTTAATCTTTTAATCTCACTCCCAGAACACACACACACACACGCTGGGTTCATCTCTCAAGCCACTGGATAGATGCTAGCCATACGTATTTTTATTAATCCATGAGGCCAGGAATGAAGGAAGATTGTTTTTTATGTTTAAAGATGACCACTCAGCAACTAAACCTAACAGAAAATGAATGGAGTATTTTTTTTTTGTAACACCATAAATAATTCAAACTATGATATATAATAATTATAATAACAAGCATTGTTATTGTTACATTTTAATATAGATTTAATTTAATATTTATGGTTAGTGTATGGTTTCTTTCAAAAGATTCAAAAGTATTTATATCTGATACATTTTCTTAATGAACCAATATTGACAGATTTTTCGGAGAAAGAGAGAGAACCGTTCTTTTAGTTGCAGTTAATATGCATCTCGATCTATGTGACCAGAATGAATTGGCCTGTTTGTAGCGTAGCGGCATCCCTCCCGCTCACAGATGCACAATTAAAATGCTTTCATCTGACTGCTTCAAAGCAGGAGATCCTCAAAATAACAACCCTTGAGTCCTCGTCTGAATCGGATGCATAGCGTCACAGCTAGCAGACACTCATCTCATGCATATTCTTCCACAATGACTTTTGAGTGGAGACTCTCAGAATACCATTCTCTCCCTCAAGAGACTAAAGCGCCTCTGATTAGGATCGTTGTGTGAGGCGGGGAAGCGCTTTAGTCCATTTCTTCTTGTTTTTTCAGTGTGACCATATCTTTATCTCTTAGCCTGTCTGGCGTCTGTCGAGCTCAATAACACACAGTACCAGCGTGACGCTGGATGGAGGAGACGTAAGCAGAGGCTTTCCGCCTTTGGACGGTTTCCCACCGCTGCATCATTTAGGACAAACTAATCAGACATTTCATGCATTATTAAAATGCTAAACTTTGAGAAGACTAGTTACAGTCTAAAACCACAAATAAAAAAAAAACATTTGACTTCTACCCATTAATCATTGCACATAATTAATATAAATGCATCATTCTGGCCAATCAGAGCACACCTCACTTTTTTTAGATGTACAAATCGACCCGTTTCAGGAGGCGGGGCTTAGAGGAGAAACAATAATGTACAGTGTGTGGACAATAATATGTTTTTTGCAGCTTAAACCGCATAAACACATTGCATTACACCTAATGCACCAAATAATGTTCTTTTTTGCAACAAATCGTGCAATTATGACTTCTCTACATCTCCAAACTGTGACGTTTTTTTCACAGTTAATTTCTCAATTATGACATTTAAACTCAGAATTGTGAGATTAAAACTCACTTTTGCTTTTAACCCTTTGTGGAAACACTCGTGCATAACTTGATGCACACATACTATCACCCATGACCTTGTCATTTACTGTTTGGGATACTTTTACTCATCCGCCTCAGATTTCGGTGCTCTTTTTGGCTCATCAAACCCAGCATCAGTCTTTGATCTTCTGCTTGTTATGTGCTTTATAGTTACTGAACCTCTAAAACACAGAACAGCAGAGAGCTGTGTGTGTGCAGCTTTTTGTCTTCGGGGATCACTGAATGTGCTGAAATTTAAAATTTAAAGATAAGTTGTTCTCCTCAGATGCATCTAAAATTATGCAGCTGAAGTAAAAAGTACACGTAAAAACGGTTCTTTAATTAGAATTCTGGATCTGCCAGGGGTTTCGTTGCATTGATCTTGAATTTTTAAAAGGCTTGTACGTGAGATTTTTACTTTGGAGTGACTTTGAGTTCGACTTCTTATTGCTTGGTCATACATCAGAGCCATTGAACATTTCAGAAAGGAGCTAATCAATATTTAATGAATGGAGAGCTGAGGCAAACGTTCAGTCGTCAGTCATTGTTTCATAAGCTGAGTTTCAAAGGCCACAGAGTGATGCTCAGCCTTAAAGGGTAATGAAGATCTGCTGTGTTCCTGTAATATATTATAATGGCCTTTCCCTTCTCTAGGCCGGAGCTTTCTCAGACGAGAACTTTGAGGGTGGTGTAGGTTTGTTTGGGCGGCATGCTCGTCTCGTTTACTCTGACCGCAGAGAGCAGAGCACATTTTGAGCTGTCCAGAACGCTTTGTGATCCGATCACTCAAACCACATTTAAGCTAATATTTCCCAAATGTGTCCTGAACACAGCAAAGAACCACCTCTCGAACTGAAGCACTTTAAACCTTCACGTGCTGCTTTCATAGAACATATAGATAGTTAGATGGATAGATATAATATTTAGCAGCAATTAAAATGCATTATAATAATTGAAAATTTAAATCAGATTTCTTTCATGACTTAATCTAGTTAACGGTGAATTATAAATCACTCTGGAGAGTCACGCCGGAGATAATTAAAGACTCGACAGCATAACTAGGGCTTCAACACGATTCAACATCAGTTATGAAGTCTGAATGTAAGAGATGATGTTAATTACTTCATATTTTTTCACGCCACGCTGGTGTTTATAATGGGAGATTGTCTGTATGTCTGTGTACAGAGTAATCCAGGAGCTTTCAAAGATGCCTTAAAGTGTGTTTGGAGGCCAAAAGAGGTGGTGGAAAATGCATAAAGTGCTTGTGAAGAACAGCTGAAGGCCTTTGAAGTGTTGTCCAATCTGAAAGCAATTTAAAGCAGACGGACGTCCTGCTGCTGAGGCTGGCCTTCAGTCTCACGCTTGATGAAGACACAACGCTTTCTAACGGCCCAGTGTCTGATGGAACCGTATGAAAACTCCTGGCTGCTGATTATGTGTTTTAATCTATTTTAGATCAAATTAATCATGTGATACTGTATGCTGATTTATTGATTTTGGTTAATCACGTATGCTGTATCAACGTTTGCTGAGAAAAGCCCACGAAAGAAGATTATTTAAAGATGATCTTTAAGATTTGTTTTTTACAACATTTATTAATATTTAGAATATTTTTCTTCATTTTATGTTTTGTTTATAACATAATTTATGTTCATTTGAATTTTTTTCTTGTAAATTTATTGCAGCATTTTTTTCAAGTAATTTTAGTAGTTTGTTTTCATTAGTTGCCAGTGCATCTCTCTCTCTCTCTCTCTCTCTCTATATATAAATAATATTAATATTTCTCTCTCTATACATATATATAAATAAATGAACGAATAAGGCATTTTTATATATATATTTATAACTACATATCAAAATTAAATATATATATATATATATATACTTTTTGTAAATTTTTATATAATTAAAAAATTTTTTAAGTGTGTGCATGGGATTAATAAAGATAATTATAACATTAATGCATCATTCTGCTTTCTGGACATAAGTTATGATTAGGAAATTAATTATACTAATTAAATTTTATTAATTTTATTTGGTTTAGAGCACCGTTAAAAAATATGCAAATAGTTGAGTGAGCTAAAAGTAAAATGTATTTACTTATTTATTTATTTTTCAATGATTTATAAATTTAGACATTTCAATGATTTGTACATTTTAGTAAAATGAGCGGATAAAAGCTGGTTACTTAACATTTCTGCAAACAATATTTATTTCTTGAACAATTTGAATAAGTCTGCATGCATATACAGTTTGTTATTATTATTATCATTATGTTTTTTGATGGGGTGGAAGGAGGTCCTGTGATGGTCTTTTATAAAAGTTACTTGGCAGTTAGAAAACCTGTGTTCATTGATATGGCGTTTTTGTTTCTAGCCAGTGATTGATTCATATGTTGATTCAGTGTTTATGGAGATGAATCTTTGCTCTTCATATGGCAGTGAGGTACAGGCCACCATTCGTATTTTTCTCTCTCGACACTCATCTTCTGCTGAAATACCATAGTGTTAATGAACTGTAGGGGTTTAGGGTGGATTTATAGCGGGATCCTCCCTTCATTAGTTAGAGAGGAGCCGCACCGTCCCACACGCTCAATATCAGCTTCATTTCATCTCTGTTTGCTGCTGAAGTCATCGAATGACCCGCACATTCAAAGCCATTGAGAAGCGCTGAGAAATCTTTCTGCGCTGGAGTCCACCTGGGACGCCGTTTCAATCCAAGAGTGGCTCACCTTGATCTCTGTGTCCGATAGCACTGCAGAGATGCATAGAAACACATCTCCTCGGCTGCTGCTGTGACTCACGCCGGCGAACGCTCAGAGAGAGACCAATGAAAACCAGCTGCAAAGTGTGCGAGATAAAGAGAAGAACACATGCACTAACTGCTCCATCCATGGTTTTTAAACATTTTATACCAATTGTAAGAGAAGTTCACATTTATTGTGGTGTTACTATCAAGGAAATAACATGCTTTCTTACTCCTGAAATGCATGTGAGAGCATGCATCTGAATTATTTTCATAATTATTTATAAAAACAGTTTTAGAGATTAAAAAGCATTTTTGATTCATGTTAATGCTATTGATACATTATTTCCATGAAAGCTTTAAATATAGTTTGAGATTGTATTAATTAATACAAATAAATATCACTATTCATTATTCTTTTAAATATGTTGAGATAAAAAAAAAATATATATAAATTTGTTAATGCTACAAATATAGAGAATATAAATCAGGGCTCAAAAAATATCAATATGCAATAGCGAGTAAATATAGAAAAACTTATTTGATTTTCTGCAGCTTTTACCGAGACAGGAAGTTGCATGTAGTATCTCTTATAAAATAGCAGAAATACTGATGTTACTACGTGTTCATTATGTACTACAGTATAGTAGGAGAAAGATATAATGGGTTCACTAACACGATCGCCCCTAGACACTGGTTTTGAGCACTTTTACTCGCAGGTCTCTCTCGCGCTGCATTTAAATAATAATAAATATAAGTTAGAAAAAAGAGCTACTTATTTTGCCATTATGCTGCTTTTTTCATTTTTTCAAAATGTTTTATTTATTTATTTATTTTTTTAATCATTGTGATATCAGCACAGTATCATCCATTTTCTATGCCGAAACAAAATATCAAAATTAAATTTAATTAAGAAATTAAAACCATGGTAGAAATGGAAGTGTGTTTATATGTGAATTGTATTAATATATTTTAAAATAAAGTAAATTAGAAATGCGTAATACTATTATTATGCGTAATATGAGCCAAAAGTCTAGACAAAAGAAAACAGGTCCGTGCTTTCTTCTCCTTAAATTCCCGGAGTGGCTCATAAGTGTTAGTTTAGCACACCTGATCAATGATTGTGTTTTGCAGAAACCTCAGGCTGTTAATAAGCCCGTGTTCTTCTCCAGACGTGTTTCTCTCTCTCTCTCTCTGATGACAGGAAGATATTGCATCGCTAGTCATCAAAGTATCTGCTCATCGCAGCCACGGCTCTCTCATCGGCTCCTTGTTATCTTTAATAGTATTAACACTTAAAGAGCAAGAGACATCCGGAGACATAACTCTTCCAGGTTAATCGGGATTTTTTGACTTCAAGTGGTTTGGGATTCGTTCTCTCGACACAATCTGAGGCACCCAAAAACACTCTGTAATTGTGTTTGTTCCTGCCAATCGTGCGTCGGTTTTATCTGTCACATGCAAAATAAGCCTCGAAGATAGCCGTGCATATTTGATATTCAGAGTACGGAAAAGATGAGAAGTGTAAGCAGCGGCTTTTGTGTTTGTTTGATTTATGATCCGTGAGGAAAGGAACTAATATATGTGAGATTGCAGATGCATTGAGAGAGAGCAGGTGGAAGACAGAGTTATAATGCTGTGTGTTTGGAATAAACTGAATACGGAAAATAGCATCCAAGAAGTTACTGAAGGCCTGGAGTGGGTCGTGACACAGTGTTGACTGCTGTTGGTTGTGTATCACAGCTGCAAACGAGCTGTTACTCCCCGCCCCCTTTTCCAGAATAGATCTGCTTCGTTACAACTTCTAACATGTTTAATAACATGTTTTGATTCTGATTGTCATGTGTAAATCATGCGGTTTAAACTAAGCGCACATCTGAAGGACACCGACAGAAAGTGTCTGTCAAAGGCATGCGAGTACTAAACCGAGTTCTCATTCAACGAGTTACAAAAACAGCTGGTTATGTCTGTGAAAGTTGACAGCTGGGAAATAAATCGCACATTTATATTAGATCTGTGTGGCGGCAGCACTGAGGCTCTGTTTGCATGCTTTGCTCACACTTTCTCCGGGGCATTGGCTCTGGGACACTGCTGCCACTTTTGAGATCAAAATGATGGTGCCTTTGGTGGGAAATTGCAGATTAGGGGCGGTAATGTTATCATGAGATCCCTTTGCAACGTCACAACACACATCAGAAACACAGAAAAAGGTGTACTAAAACAGAGTTTCCTTGGTTGGTAGATGCACTGGGGCCCTGATTTGAAGCACCAGATCATAATCAGCCGTACTTTTTGGATTCAAATTAGACATTTTCGGCCAATAATCGGATATGTTTGTAAACATCTCTAATGACACACAAGAGGTTAAAGATTAAAGGACAGCACTTTTACTTCGCTGAAACTTTATAAGTCACATTCGCTGCTTTAGAAGAAACGCTCTGTTGGATGCCACAGCTTCACTGAAGCACATCATTCTGCCCTCGCTGCGTTACTTCCTCGAGTGTTGGGAAAAGAACCCTATAAGATGACCTCAAGCCAGTTTTTCAGTAGAGAAATAAACCAAGCATCTTCACTACTGAACAATTCCTCTTCTTCTCTCCAAGGCTGCATTTATTGGATCAAAAAGACTAAAAATGGATTACTCCTGTCTTCAGTGTCACATGATCCTTCAGAAATCATTCTAATTTGCTGCTCCAGAAACATTTTTCTGATTATAATCAATGTTGAACACAGCTGCACGGCTAAATATTTTTGTGAAAAGTGTGATGCATTTTATTTTTCAGGATTCACAGATGAATATAAAGTCCAAAAGAACTGAACTTATTCATTTATTAAAGATGATGAATGTCATTTTTACCCTCTTCTCATCTTTTCTTCAGGATCGGCCTGTATCAGTTTACGCAGAAAAAGAACAATTTCTATTCACTCTTCCCATTAGCGTTTTATTTCCTCGTCCAGGTGGTCGTTTGTTGACTTGATTCTGGTTAGCTTGGCCGCCGAGGCACTCGTGCTCTTGACGACAGCCTCACGGCAACAAGTTCCATGACAACCGCCTCTTCCTCTCGCAGATGGCATAAGCCGAATGCAGCGATCTCCACAAGCAGCATCGTCATCATCCCATGTACTTTATTTCGTGAATTCTGCACGACTGTAAGATTATATTGAGCCGCTGCATTGCTATTAAGAGACCTTTATACTGTAGCGCAGGCAAGGTGCGACACGACTGAAGAAGTGTGAATCTAGGGAGTCACTGCAGGTTTATTACTTCACAGATGCATGATTTTTCTAAATGCTGTATTTGATGCGTGGAGGCTGGAGATGCAATGCACCGTGGGTATGTCTGGTAGGAGTAACATTAATCTGCAAAACAGTTTTGGCACCTCTGTGATGAAGTTGGAAAGCAGAGCGTTGTGTGAAAGTGGAAATTACCATAAATGCGTATTCAGAGTGTGCTCGGATTCACGGCTCTCTTATCAGGTTTGTACAGTGCTGCGGTCCAGCTGTGCTCCATCTGTCCTCGCTGGAGGAGCTGATAAACACCGGACAGTGGCTCATCCGTCTCTCGCTGCGGTCCTAACGGTCCGGTGACGTTTAGGGTTCTCAAGTGACGCCTGAATCATTGAGATGTTTGGATTGTGGAAATAAAACGCGGATGTTGCGTACGCGCAAAGTTCACCGTCTCGTTTTGGGGTTGTACTCACCATCTTGTTGCATTAACCCTCTTTCTGAACATTTTTGCATTCATGTCAGAAAATCATGGGTGACTGATGTTGATGAAAACATTAAACAGTCTTGGAAAGGTATTGTTGTATTGATACCAACCTCAACCTCAGACTTTTAAAATTTGTACTAAATTATTGGCTGATATTATATTCTAGTTTTAATTTTTTTTGCCAGCATCTACTGACTCTTAGATCCTTAAGACTATTTAATCCTTAAAATATCGTCTTGATATCGGCCTGAATTTATCGGCTGATATTTATTTATTTGTGAATGCTCATTTTTCCCTTTTTTTTTTTTTGCATTTAAATTACCTTCGACTGCATCTACTGACACTTAAATCCTTAAGATTTTTTTTAAAACATCGGTAGCAGTAATTTTGTAAATTTATCGGCACTTTTATTGATTGATTAGATTTTTTTAATTTTTTTAACAATATTATTTATTTGTTTAATTTTAAATGTTTGCTTATTTTATTTTAAGTAATGGCAAGTTATTGGCCCTTATTCTAAAAAGTTCATTCCTTAAGTTGAAAAGAACAGCATTTATTTGAAATGTTTTGTTACAGTATACATGGTTAATGCATGAATATTTATTGAATCAGCTCAACCCTGTGTCACTTAATCTCAAACAAACATCATTCTTATTTCAATCCATCAATAACTATACAGATTGTAGCAAAGCACTGACCATTATCAAATAGAAAAACAGAGTGATGGTAATGTATAATGACGAGAATTAAACTTTATATATCAAATGCAGGGACGGTCTCTGTAGTCAAGACGACGGTAATCCCTGGAAATCAGGTGTCCCCAACTAAGCAAGCCAGAGGCGACAGCG
>JAUCMU010000057.1:1235213-1248528 GCA_032275025.1 Enteromius treurensis | reverse complement strand
CATCGCTTTGAGGTACGATATCTATATCAGTAAGATCAATTCCATGTGATATAATTAAATCTAGCGTGTGATTAAAATGATGAGTTGGCCCAGTAACATTTTGTAATACTTCAAAAAGAATGTGAAAGATCACGTGTAAAATATGACTAATGCACTGTATTTCATGTGTTTTAAAGCTACCAAGCAATACATTTTTTGAATTAGAAGCCCATTTCCACCACTATATAAAAAATAAAAAAGGTTATTGTAACTTTAAATCTCGCAAATGCAGTTCTGACTTTATATCTCGCAATTCTGTGAGGAAAAAAAAGGACGAAATAACGTTATTTATTTTTTATACAGTGGAAACGGGCTTGTATATTAGATAGATCAAAAGTGACATTAAAGACATTTGTGTTACTTGAGACTTTTAGCTCTATTGAACTTTCTACTCGGTCTGTAAAAATTTTGAAAAATGAAGTGCATCACACTTTCCACAAGAATATTGTGCAGCACAACTTTTTTCAACATTGATCATAATCCTAAATGTTTCTTGAGCAGCAATTCAGCATATTAGTATGATTTCTGAAGGATCATGTGACACTGAAGACTGGAGTAATGATGCTGAACATCCAGCTTTGATCACAGAAATAAATTCCAGTTCAACACGTAATCCCATAGAATTCACCTATTTTGAATCACAGTAATATCACAAAGTTTTCAAGGCCAACAAGTTATTAATATCACGTACTTGCGATTTATTTTGAGAATGACTGATTGCTGGAGACAGGTTCAGCCTCCTGGTGCCAGGCCGAGTGTATATGCAAATCAGCGGGCGATATGGGATGTAGCTGCAGAACAAACATTAGCATATTGTCAAGAAATCCAGCAAACAAGCAGTAATCAACAGAAAAGCAGGCGCCCGTGGAGACAGCTTGATCGACACAAATAGCAGCTTGGTCTTCATAGACTTGCGGTTCTGATCTTTAAGTAATCGTATGTTTGAGACGAAGACATGTTTTTTTTATTTTTTGTTTTTTTTGCCACACACTGATGTTTAAGTGATGTGGACAGTATCAGGCCCGTGTTTGCATGGATTGACTGGATGCTTATTAAGCTGTTCTGCTATGACTCAGTGTCCTCTGAGAATCAGTGTGTGTGTGTGTGTTACTGACAGAGACAGCAGCGTTTATATTTTCCTGAGTGCATTCTGTTCGGTACAATCCATGAAGCAACTAATTATTGCCAAGGCAAGCTGTGGACATGAATGATATCTCAATTTGCACAGTTTGTGAAGGGTGTGCTATTACTTCTCTAAACTATTTTCGCCTGGCTGATGATAAAACAAGGGAAGAAGATGAGCAGTACTTGCGTTACAGGAAGTGCAGAGTCATATCTAGACGCCGTTCAGAAGAAATGGCTCAGACAAACACACAACAGCAACCTACTGTAGCGTCTTTGTGATGCACAATCAAATCAACATCTGGCATTTCATTGCAACATCCAAGCAGCGTTTTTTTAGGGGTGTTATTATTAGTTATTCTGAGAGATATTGTGGCTGCCAACCTGAGAAATTTACAGCACATTATTGACATTTGGAGTCTCTCAGGCTTTCATCTGCAATTAATTCAGCTGTCAGTGTGGATATCTTCTCTATCGCTCATCTGTGGCATGCTTCACGCTCCAGCCAAATAAAATGCATCCAGATGTGCTGTGTCACTATTCATTATTTATTTATTTGCTTCCATTAATGATAATGACCTTGCATTTCATTAATAAACAGAGGATGCGGTGCAGTAGGAGACTTGGAGACACAGCAGGCAAAACTTAACTCTCACTAACTAAAATCATGACTAAAAGCCAGCTGAAACTTGACTAAGAGCTGAGGCTAGTTGAATAGTGTCTTGAGCTTGCGCAAGCGTGGAACAGATCGCCCAGGGTCGTAAAGAGTCGCAAATATATATAATGGCTGTGCAACATTTTTGAAGCATTTGCTGAATAGGAAACTATTAATATATAGAACTATTAGATCTGGCGGTGGTACCCTCTTCATATGTTGTCCATGCCTCATAATTAAGTCACATGCCATCCTTCTGTCACTAAACTGAAATGATATTTGATATTTCGCACGAGAACTCATCTGAGCAGTCTTTCAGTGCGTGTGCTGCGGTGATCACACATGACGGATGTGCTCTTCATGGCCTTTCAGCCCAAGTAATCTGCATTGATTATGTGTTTTCCTGCGTGCTGAGACAGACGTGTTTTAGTGAGGGTCATCCGTGTCATTCTCTTCTATCTGTTAATTCTCACTGCATGCATTCATAATTGCGCTCTAAAGAGACGGATAATTGGTGGTGTGACTTTCAGATGCGCTCCGGATATCATTTTTCCTCCTTTTTATAATGATTCAAGGTAAGAAAGGATTTGATGATTGGCATTTAAGTAGGGATAAATACAGTGCGAGGTTTGAGAGGTGCGTGAGGAGATGAAAGCTTTGAAAAGAGACGTTCCTTCTGTTGATTATTAACAGCGTCTTCATATTGATCATGCATGGGAAAACAAGTCGACTGCAGTAATGAGGCGTGAGGTTGATTCATTGGCTGTACTGAAATCAGCATCCAAGACCAAACAGCTGATTGGTTTTTCATTTATTTGATCAGTTCATTGGCTTTTATCATGAATAACAAAAACAACAGTTACATTTGTAACTGGGTATGAAGTAGACCATGCTCCATAAATGTATCTAGTAAGTGTCCTACTGTAAATATATAAAAACTCTATACTATATATACATTTCTGATTAGTAATATGCATTGCTCAAGGACTTCATTTAGATTTTCTCAATATTTAGATTTTTTTTCAACCTCAGATTGTAGATTTTCAAATAGTTGTATCTCTGTCAAATATTGTCCAATCAAACCGTACATCAATGGAAATAATATTTAATAAATGTACAAATGGACACTCAAGGTTTTGTTGTACAGGGTCACATACCTGTATGTGTTTTAAATACTATCAAAACTGAATTGAAATGAGCTGAATAGAAAAAGAGATAAAAATGAATTTGTTTCTTAATTAAAAAAAATATATAATAATAATAAAATGTTATAACACTGGTGCAAAAATACATAAATAAAATATTAATTTGCACAAAAAAACCCCAGATAACTTTAATTAATCTTAGTTAAACTACAGTTGGGTTATTTTGATTAGATAAAAAATAAATGAAAATGTAAAAATAATATAACTTATTATATAAGCAATATAATAAAAACATGATAGCAAAATTAAAATGATATTTTTTGAAAAAAAAAAACAAAAAAAAACTTAATCTCTTTATAAGTACATACAAAAATTATAATATATGTACTATGTATGTATGTGTGTACTATGTATATGCATATTTATATTTATATGTATATTATCACTGTTATTGTCTGTGGCGTTGCTTGGAAGCAATCTATATCGCATTAAACTCTATCTGAAATAAATGTGACTTCAACAAATGGTCAGTGACAGAAATTGCTTCAGAAAATGTTGATGGTTAACCTCAAGAGGTCATCTTTTACGAGGCATTTTAATGTCTCCGGTTTACAGCCCTGTTCACAGCGTCTCTAAATGCGTTTAAACCCTGATTTATGTGGTTTTGTGACACTGACTAATAAATTGCTGTTGTATTGATTCTTTCACTGCATAATTCAAATGTGCTGTTCTCCAGAAGATGACATTTTCTGTTCCTCCTTTAGATAAAATCGAGAATGGAGAGGTGTATCAGAGACGCAGGGGCCCCAACCCCGGCCACATGGAGGAGCAGGACGTAAGTCCTAAAGCACAGGAAGTGAGCGCTCAAACAGGAAGTAGCTGGAGGAGAATCGTTCTGCTGATTCTGGCCATCACTATACACAACATTCCTGGTGAGTCTCTCCTCTCCTCGTCTCATCTACCGTTCTTCCATTATTCAAGACACTTGTCACTAGCTATAGTGCATCTCTCTCAGCTTTTGAACCTAAGCGTCCATTCTTATTTATGTTAAGAGAACATAGTGCTCTTCTTCCGGGTTTGAGGTCAGCGATGACTCCACGTCATCCGTCTCACTGTTATTCATGAGTCTGTGTGGTCTAATCCTATAAGAAGGCGATGTTGCATAATTATTCATATCTGACCTTTCCCTCTGACTGGTGCTTCAAGCGGTGATTTGATCCCGTACTGAAACATGAGTTGCATATGTTTATTTGCACACTGCAAAAATACAGGTGTTTCCTCACTATGCTGATGAAGCGGCAGGCTTTCGATCGGGACACCTGTGAGAAACACAGAACGCTTTCTACATTTATGGACAGGTGAAGCGGGACTCATTAAAACAAGATGCAGTCTGCAATCGGTCAATTCAGTATCACAAACACATGATTTAATACAACACGTATTTACATATAAAACATTTTATATGTTCACTACATTAATTTGCTCTACTGTATATGAACATTTATAAGTAACTTAAGTAAAAATATATTAAATGATTATTTTCTTAATGGTTTCGAGCTAAAAATTAATAATGGATTTTGCCGATATCCGATATTCTCGTTTTTGGCTGATTTCTCATGCCGATACTGATATATTATCATTTGTTTGGAAGTCTGTCCTGTGCAGAAATTAAAAACAAATTATTTTTTATGAGTAAGAATTAAATAAACATTAAGTTATTTTACAATGAGATTTATAATTAGCATTAAAAGCTTAGAAAATAATAATAAATCAACTTGTATATTAATCTTTGCCTTTTTTTTATTCCAGAAAGACACAGCAGTAACTTTAAAATATTATTTTAAGATTCAATATGTGCAGATGGTCTAAGGCAAAAGATATTACACATTAATGATTAAATCGTTATGTATAAAGATATTTACATATGTTTTCCCCCCTGTGTAAACAGGAAACACAACACATACTCGATACAGCTTGATTTATTCAGAAACACAAGTTTCTCAGTGATATTTGTGTATTTTACGAAGTAAATGAAACACTTTACAGGACAGGCCTTTGGCCCATCATCTTTTTTTCATCACATTGTTTTTTACATGCATTCTCTGATTAAATGCTACAATCCTATTCAATCCAATCATTCAGGTAAAAGTTTGCTCCAAAAATACGACCACGATGCTGACTTGATCTTATCACCATCATACCTTGAGCACATCTGAGATAATCCTATTATCGGCAAGATAATATTTGGCAGATGCCGATATTCGCATTTTAACCATTATCGGCGAATTCCGATATCGGTCCGATAATGTTGTGCATCGCTAAAAATAATTGATACATTTTTTGCATTTTCAGTTATTTCAATATTCGCTAAATCGAAATAAAATCTGCATTTAAAAATGAAATGGCCTAAAATAAAACTGAAAGTGAACAACCAAGTCAGTCAGAGTGACAAGTAATGATTATC
Source organism: Enteromius treurensis (assembly GCA_032275025.1). NCBI lineage: Eukaryota > Metazoa > Chordata > Actinopteri > Cypriniformes > Cyprinidae > Enteromius > Enteromius treurensis. The sequence goes on along the minus strand of JAUCMU010000057.1, from coordinate 1,243,103 downwards.
TGTAGTTGAGCGTCGGTTTCGCCTGCTTTGCACCATGCTGCCTGTATTTTCCTCTTTATCGACAGCGCTTTAGGCAGCGCTTGATCACAGCTCTGAGAGGCTGTTTCTTATCATGGGTAGTCTGTTCGATGTGTGCATCTCACCGCCCTTCTTCCAGACGTCGTGACTGCTGATGGATGACCTGCAAAGTGACCGCCAGCTGCGCTTTCAAAAGCGAAAGCGTGTAAGTCGCAGTTTAATTACACAGCGACTCTTTTCAAACTGGATTAGCAGACTCTTACAAAGACACATTGTCAGCAAGACAAGCGTTTGTCAGAATGAATCATCCAAAGGAGACGAGATCAATAAAGCGCTGTGCTTTAACATGGGTTTGAGAGGAAGGTACAGCACAAGGTCACTAAGAAAATTTCATTAAAGATAAAAACGATTCATTCACATGTTCAACAGATTAGTACATTGATGTAAACCCATTATATCAGCTACATTTTTCATTAATAAAGCAATCTGTTACATTACTATCCAAAAGTTTGGAGTCAGTACCGTTTTGTTACTTGTCTTTTATTAATTAATGCTTTTATTCTTTAAGGCTGCATGAACTTTTCAGCCTTGATAACGTTAAAATAATTCTTGAGCAGCAGAACGATTTCTGAAGGAAAATGTGACACTGACGACTGGAGAAATGATGCTGGAAATGCAGCTGTGATCACAGAAATAAATGAAATTTTTACGTTTATTTAACCTAGAAAAGGTCTATTTTAAGTTGTAATAATATTTTGTAATATTACAGTTTTTTTTACTGTATTTAAAAAAAAAAAACTATAGTATAAGCTACTTTTTCATTAACATAAATAAATCTTACTGACCCCAAACATTTGGACAGAAGGTGCATTATTTTGGTAAAAAAAAAAATAATAATAATATATATATATATATATATATATATATATATATAATTATTTGATTGTATTATACTGTAATTTTTTATTATTATTAATGATTTGAATAGGAAAAACCATTACAATGTAATTAATGTAATTTTTTTTAACTTTTAAAATATTTAAAACTATTGCACAGGTATCTACACAGATCATGTATCCGTCTCAGAGCATTGAGTTGAGTGCAGTTGTATTCTGTGCGTCCCATGATGTGATGATGAGCTGACCTTTGCCTCAGGTGTCTGATGTATGATCTAAAGTGCTGTGGGCCGAATAAATCTTGAAAAGGTCAGTATGACAGACGCACAAAACCATTGTCCAGAGTACACCTTTAAGTCCCTTCATTTGTAGCTATAGTTTTAAAAAAAGGTTTCGGAAGTGCGTTAGCTCTCTCTCTCTCTCCTCTCTCTCTCCTCTCTCTCTCTCTCTCTCTCTCTCTCTCTCTCTCTCTCTCGAGTGACGTGAGCAGTACATTCCAGCTTCAAAAGGTTTGAAATGTTTTCAAAATGTCCAGATATATACATTAGTATAGTGTCTTCACCTATATAGACATTCACCTCTTATAATAAGTGTCATACACTTATTTTGACATCTTTTAGCTCCTTATTTTTATTAGATGCAAAAAACATTGCGTGCAATATGGCATATTTGATCAGTTTTTTTAAATGCTCAGGATATGCTGCCCTGCGTCATAATTGCTCATTGAAATTCAGTGCTTGTTTCCAAGTAATTTTGGCTTGCTGTTTCTAAAACTAGTGTTCATTTGGCTCGAGCATGTCACAGTTTCTTACATGTGATGCATTTTAAAACATTTGTGCTTTCAACAGCCAATTGTTAAGACTAGACTCTGCAGCTAAAAACACTGCTTTTTCATGCATCTGTCAAGTTTGAGATTTGGGGCTTTTAAGTTTTTCATAAAGTGTTATTTTCAGACTAGTGCAAAGAAAATATCCAAAGGACACTGTTAAGTGTTTCTTTTATAACACTTTATCTATTCGTGTCAGCAGATTTCAATTACAAAGCATATTTTTAAAGGCCATTTCTCAATCTGTTTTCAACTTTAATGAATGAGTCTGAAGACATTCATAGATGTGAAAATGCAAATCTATACACACGTTTATAAAAAAAAATAATTTCCACTCCTTTGCATCTTATAAGTATGGAATACTTCTTTTTGTCCTATTGATCTGCATTAGTCATGCTGGTCCTGTGACCTTGAATGTCCCTCAGAGCATGAACAAAATCACGTCAGCAGCCAATCAGACTCATGTTGTGTCAGTCTGAGCTGTGTGCTGCCGGTTAAAAGTGGTAGCGATCTGTTGTCCGTGGAACATTTCCATTGTAGTCCACCGTTTTCAAGTAATTTCATGCCGTTTTCCCCTTTAAAAGTTGAATTCAAACGAAATTGCATGTGCGTTTCTGTTCAACATCCAGGACAGGTGCACAAAAGCATCTGAAGGGAAGAGTACATAACATAAAAAACCTTAGAAACAAAAATCAGAGCTTTATCTGGTGGTCTAAGAGCTACTGTGGTAAAATAAAAAGAGACCAATATAAAGGCATAGTCTGCCCCATTTTATTGAAGATCGTCATATCATTTATTATTCCTAATGCACAGTGAATTGATGAGCCTTCAACATTTGGCATGATGTTAATTACCACAAACAATCATTAAATCCCTTTAAAATCAAGTTATAGTAGTGATTCATTACAATCAAGGGAATGTTACTTAAGAGGCATTTAAAATAGAAATACATCTGGCCAGTCATTTCTGGAGTGTCTGAAAGCAAATATGAGCTCAATATATAATTGAAGCAATATGAATTCTTCTATTTGAAGGTTTAAGGCATGCCGCTATTGTGGTACAAAACAAAATTGCGTACATTTGTTCACAGAACAGGTTGTTGAGCCATTTTTCACACACTAAAATCGTAATAAAAAGAAAGGAACCTTTAACATCTGTGGACTATTTCCTTCGCACTAAAGTTTCTTTATATTGAAAAAGATTTTTAGATCATTAAAAATATTTAAAAAAATAATATAGATTTTCAGAACTGGTTACTGAAAGGTTTTGTGAGTTGATAATAATTACTTGAGTCATTAAAAATTGTGAATTAAACTACTATAACTCATGTTAAAATCGCAATAAAAAAACTTAAAGTAAAAATAGTAATATATTTACATTTTATGGAAAGATAAAATAATTTGTCCAAAATGAATAAATGATGACTATTCTACTAGCATTGTGTGAATATGTAATCATGTAAATTATAACCTGATTACAAGTATCCTAAAGAACCCAGATTCAGCCTCTTCAGGATCACAATCATCTGCAGCATCTTTCACCAACACTGTCCTTTCATCACGCTCACAAATCACAATCATCAGCATCAGCTCGGTAGAGATTTCTCAGTTCATCTCCTTTATAAAGCAGCACTACCTCGGTGGAACACGCTCACTGCTTTTATCAAGAGATTACTGTCTGACAGAAATAAACCCTTTTTTGTGCTTTTTCCATTTTGTCCGCTTGTGCTTTCTTTTCTGTTTTTTTTCTTGTTCTATCTTCTAAAAGGGGAACATGAACAACCGTCGCACTCAATCTACTCCATGCCTTCTGTCTGATTGATAGTTTCGTTTCTTACTTTTAGTGTACTTGCAGTAACGTCCAATGTGTCAGGATAACTGTAGTGATATCTCCATACTGGCTCAGCTTTACTTGATTCTCCAACAACCGTCTTCTAGAAGAATCAGTGCGTCTCATATCTGATCATCAGGATCTTTTGAGGAGCTTTACTCTCACTGTTCCTCAGCGGAGCAGTGATCTTCACAAGCCTCCAAAACATCTCACATAGTATAAGGAACGTCTTCATCTCTCAGTCAGCATTGAGTTAAACGTTTGGATCGTTTCAGTCTCGTCTTACTGAGACATATTATTGGACATATAGAGTGACATTGACAACTGAGATTTAGATCATTTTATGGAAGCTGCGCTGTTGTAAAGATCTCGTTGATTTACAAGCATCACAGTTTCTTGAGCATCATTTTTGCTCAGTTTTTTCCTTCATATTCTCACTGCATCATACTGTATGAGCTATAAAATCAAATATGATACTCAATAGCACCATATGATACTTGAAAATTTGTCTAAATGCTCAATAAGCCTCTCCTTGGATCGCCACCTTACCGTGGTGGAGGGGTTTGAGTGCCTGAATGATCTTCATCAAGGTCAATGTACCGGTCTGTCCTGGTGAAGAAGGAGCTTACTCCTTCACATCGATAGAGGCCAGCTGAGGTGGCTCGGGCTTCTGTTCCGGATGCCTCCTGGACGCCTCCCTGGGGAGGTGTTCCGGGCATGTCCCACCTGGAGGAGGCCCCGGGGACGGCCTCGGCTGGCCTGGGAACGCCTCGGTGTTTCCCCCGGAAGAACTGGAGGAAGTGTCTATGGAGAGGGAAGTCTGGGTGTCCCTGCTTAGACTGCTGCCCCCGTGACCTGGTCCCGGATAAGTGGAAGATGATGGATGGATGGGTTCTATAAGCAAAGATATTTCTGATTATTGTTTAATAAATCAGGCTTTATATGTTCAAGAAATCAAACCGATTTAGGTCTGGCAGAAAAAGCCTTGTACAACATTTTCACTAGTTCACGGGTGCTTCGAGGTAATATTTTGGCCGTTGTGATCTACTAAGTAAAAAAAATATCTGTCACAACATTTTTTTTTTTTAATCATTTTTATGTTATTTTTAGTGTTGTCAAATGATTAATCACATCCAAAATGAAGGTTTTTGTTCATATTATGTATGTGTACAGTGCATATTTATTATGTACACACACATACAGTATATATTTAAAAAATATTTACATGTTTATACATTTACATATATTCATATTCGTATATTTTATATTATATATAAATATATAAATTCTTTAATATATACCTGTACATGTTTGTTTTTATATATAGGTAATAAATATACACAATATACACATATATATTCAATCAATCAATCACTTTTATTTATATAGTGCTTTTAAAAATTGGAGCAAAGCACTGAACATTATCAAATAGAAGAACAGAGTGATGGTAATGTATAATGACGAGAATTGAACTTTATTTATCAAATGCAGAGACGGTCTCTGTAGTCAAGACGACGGTAATCAAAAGTAAAAACACTTCACTTACAGATGCTGCATGATTTGAGGTGCCATTCATATCTGTAGTGCAAACGATGATAGATAAGTTATGTGTGGAAGTGTAGTTATGGGTTGTTTTAACTCAGATTTCCTAAATATGGGCAAATAATAAATCTGATGCTGAGAGCACAGGCTATTATTTGTTGAATATCATTAGAGTAAGAGTTTAAAAAGAATGTAGCATAATTATATTTGTGTAATTGTGACTTGTTGAACATGTTTAATCTTGAATTCTGTCAAAATAAAAAATAGACATTAGAGTGCAACTGTCAGATTCCAGAAGTAAAAATTTTCTCTAGCCTATAGGGGAAATGATTTTTAATGATAACTTATAAACATTTAAAGACAGACTTACTGTGAGTAAAGAGGTTGTTATTCAATGTTATTACATGGCACTCTGAACTACCTGATTCTGATTGGTCAGTTGTAACATTCTGAGGTCTCCAACAAATTCAAGAATAATATTTTTAAAATTCCTTTGGGAAACATTATTATTTCCACAACCAATCACGTAGGTCAAACTAAAGTTAATGTTGTGATTCATATAGCTGGTTGGTTTGGTTCATGGTTTATAACTCTCAAAGTGCCCCTATTATAGATTTTTGAAAATTAAATGAAAACATACAGTAAATTTGAAAGTGCACCATTAATACTTTTTTTCCCTCAAAAGAGTCGACTCTGAATCATTGAAACAAGTCATTTTTAAAACAAATCCCAAGCCATTTCATGTTGACGTCAATGGTCTGAATTGACACACAGCAACGTTGTTCTAAATGAAAATACAAATTCATTCTTTGCCACTAGGCGTTGCTTTTGGAGCTGTAAAAATTTGCTCGATAACGCTGTACACAAAGCAGCACTACACTCACAAATGCTTTCTTATTAGGCATTAACAGGCAAGGTGAAATGAAAGTGAGACCAGTCGGACCAATCCCCACAGATTAGAGTATTGCAAAGGAGGGGTTTGGAAAAATTAATCACTGAGCAAATCTTTTGGTAGTCATGACTAAGTAAGGTAAAATGAAATCCATTTTATAAGATAATGAAAGTGTTTTCTGACATTGCGTGCATGTCAACCTTGTTGTGGACTTCCAAAACTAAAGCTCCCGAAAAAGTAGGCGGGCACTGAAGAACTCTTTTAGCATTGTAAGTGAATATTAAAAGAGCGTTATGATTGTCTCAGAAATGAGAGTGATGCTTTCCAGCATAATTCTGACTGAGAAACAAAATCAGGTTAGTAATGACTAGCTGATCTTTTCCTCCATAAATCTCTGCGAATCAGATCTAATTTCAATCTTTATTCAGAAAGATGGAAGGAGGGGCGGAGACCAGAGGAAACTTTATTTGACCCCAATACAGTTGGAATTAAATGCACCACCTTTGAAATATTCATGCTTTATTGTCATAAAAAGGTTTGACACTTTGTATTACAGTTTGTCTAAGTAATATATACATTACATAACACCATAAAGTATGTATCTTTTGGCTGCAAATGCCATAGTCAGGCTCATAAAAGTACCTGTTACATTTGGCAGAGAGTCTGGAAATAGATACATGCGGAAGCCATTTGCCTCTGAGATCTGAACTGATATGCTCTGTACCCTTATCAAATGAAACACAAACACTCACTGCAGTGCATTAGTATCTAATGGCAGAAGACATTTTAATAAAATAGGATGCTTCTGCTATTTTCCTCTGTAATTCATTTGAAAGAGGTCCTGTTTTATTTTTTTAACAACTTTGCCTTCTATTAGTCGCTTATGCAAGTACCTTATTATGACTAATATTTAAGTTTTAAAGGCCTCTAGCATGTGTAAAAATAATGACAGTGTTGTGCGTTTTGTACAATTTGTCTAAACCCCAGTGACGGGTAGGTTTAGGGGCGGGGTTAGGTTTTGGTCATTCGTACAAATTCATAGAAATTGTCAAAAATATGTATGATTTAGCAAAAATTGCAAGTAAGAATTAGTACAAATTAGCCACCTCGTAAAATATGTACGAATTGCCGTGAGACTGGGCTGACACATCACAACAATCCTCATTTAAATCATTCCCAATGAATAAGAAAAAAACAAGACGGAGCGATGTCTGGTTGAGTTGCTTTAGTTACCCTTTCAGTCTAATCACTTCGATGTTACATATGGGAATTCGCCAGGGAGACCAATTGCCTTTGAGCTTTATACAAAAGGTCAATGAAAATTAGCGTGCACTTGATTGCGCTCAGGTGCACCTCGTCACTGTGTGAGTATAAGAGGACACAAGCAGAGTGCACATGCAGATTTTCGCTTCATAGCCTTCGCTGTTCTGAGCTACTACAGGAGACCCCCTCTGCGAGATCTGGAGAATGATCGAGGAAGAGTCCTGATTTTAAGAGTTCCTGCTTTCCTGCTCTCTCATCTGACAGCGTTTCATCTGGGCGGCTGTCAGCGAATCCTGCAGGCTGGTAGCCTTTTTAAAGGCTTGTGTGCCAGTCATCTTGCATATCCAGTGAGCAAAAGAGGGCACGGTGTTGCCACGTTAGGTCTTCCCTGGGCAACCGGGAGAAACAGCGAATTTTCCCGCGGTTGGTGAAGCGTTGGCTTCGGGGGATGGGTTTTCATCTGGCGAGGATGATGATTCGGCCGGTCTGCCGCCTTCGGGTGCAACCTGAGCTCTCGGCTGGATGATTGGTTTCTGGGGTCTGGCTGTGGTTCACAGCCACGTCCGGCCCCGGTGCCTTTCTTCCCCGAGGTGCATAAGGAGGTGACGAAGTCGTGGGAGGCT
>JAUCMU010000057.1:1216387-1229008 GCA_032275025.1 Enteromius treurensis | reverse complement strand
ACCCAGATTGGTTAGCATCCAATAAGCTGTTCTGTGTGAGAAATAGCGATACTTGGTTAGAAACGACTCGTTCAAGTGTTTTTGCAATGAATGGAAGGAGAGAGATCGGTCTGTAGTTATCTATAATTGAGTTGTTTAATGAAGGTTTTTTGAGCAGAGGGGTTACCCGAGCCTGCTTGAATGCAGTGGGAAAAACATTCACAATCAAAGTTATGGAAATTATTTTAGTAACACTGAAACTGATATTCACATATTTGATACATTTTATGATATTCTTTTATATATATATATATATGATGCAATAAAAATATAGTTGTTTTGTAATAACTTTTTTAATGTAATTTTCTAGCAAATTATACTGATGGAAATTCAGCTTTGCAACACAAAAAAAATAATAAATACAATTTGAAATGTATTAAAGTAGAAACCATTGTTTTATATTGTAATAACATTTTGCTAGGTTACAGATTTTTTTCTGTATTTTTGATCAAATAAATGGAGCCTTGAGGAGCATAAGAGTCTCAAGTCGAAGTAATAATTGTATATTATTTAGGGACTTATAGTTTGACAGAATGTTTTAATTCAACATGCCATGAGAAGTCAATCTAACCTTAACCTTTTCTTATATTGATATCATTTATTTCTTACAAAGTTCATCGGGCTCTTAATTATTTAATCTCTGCCATATTTAGGAAAACCTGAAGGCCATGTACCATAGTTCTTAATTGTGGCATTTGTTATAACATGACTAGTCTATTAATCATTACCAGGCCAGTAGTGACTTTTTTTTTTTTTTAAATGAATCAATATAGCATTTGTTATGAAGAAACCACCGCCTGCACATTCACAACCAACAGCTACAACATGCCACAGATTCATTCATATAAATTCTACAACAAGTTAGACTAAAATTTGCACAATAAATAACCTCAAATAAAGCGTGATAAATTCTCGTAAAGGTGGTCATGAGAGTTTTAAATAGATGTAGATGCTGCTTCGTGACGGTTTTCTCCAGTCTTTGACTATTTTAGATACTGTTCAATTTTATTTGTCAGTTTTTTATATATATTTTATGTTCGTCAAGGCTGCATTTATTTGATCAGAAATACAGGAGAAAAAGCAATATTGTGAAATATTTTGACCATTTTTAAAAATGGGTTTCTATTTTAATACACTTTAAAATGAAATTTATTTCTGTGATGAAACGCTGAATTTCCACACAGTCAGTACATCTTTTGCGATACAAGATCATTTCAAATATTCCAGAGGCATTTGGTGCATCAACACTTTTGGCAATTTGATAAATAATATGAGGGCAGGAATGTAGATTACACTCTTAAAAATAAAGGTGCTTCAAATGGTTCTTCAGAACGAGGCCATTGAATAACTATTGTTGGTTCCACAAAGAACCATTCGTTCTAAGGTTCTTTAAAGAACCATATCGTTTGTATCTTTTGCCACGGAGGACCTTTGGTGAAACAGAACGGTTCTTCAGATGTTAAAGGTTCTTTATGGATGTTTATGACATCATGAAGCACTTTTTTTTTTTTTTTTTTAGAGTGTATGGGTAAAGGTCAAAGGTCATCATGGTGTAAAATCACACTCTGAATGCACTTTTTTGTGACAGTGAAGATTTCTTTTGGTTGGTTTATTGTGAGTCCCGAGGCAGAGAAATGACGTGCATGACTCACTTATTAAAATAAATGAAACATCAGAACTGTGTTGCATCACTTCTGCGAGCAGGACTTGATACGGTCATGATGCTTTTATTAGCCTCTGCTTTTACTGAATACACTGTAATACTCAACTCAGTCTGCATTAGGCCTCATTCATCCTGCCTTTTAATTATTGATTTCAAGTCAAGCCTTTCTCTGTTCTTCAAGTCCAGAAATGTTTTGTGCTGGAGATTGAGTGTTATGTGGATGGAGAGGTAAGACGTCTTCATTTCTCTCTTCCGGAGCGCGTGAGGGATAAGGAGGAGGCTGAACGAGGGAGGATCATGTTTTATGGATGGAGGTGGAGTATAGATCAGCTCGAGGGGATGTTTGTAATCAATCTCTGAATGTGATTACACCGTGTGTGATACGAGCAGCAGCGATGAAGATGTGTGTTCACCTGCTGTTCCGGCCTGAAGTGGATTTCAGTGGGTATAGACCTACACCGTTAGTTTTTAACATTTTCAACTGATTTTGGGTAAAAAAACTGCAGAATTGAATGCATTAAAAAAAACTTTAATCATTAAAAAATTAAAAAAAAAAAAAATGTATGTAGTAAAGTGTATTAAGTTAAAATAAACTGTATGGTGGTAATGCTAATGTTGGGAAAAAATAAAGAAAATATTAGGGTCATTATTAACCAAAAGTATTTTAGCTTTAAATAAGCAAACATATACACACACATTAACTGAAATAAAATAAAAAGTACTAAAATAAATAATAAATAAAAGTCAGTCAACTAAATACATAAATATATACATGTAAATAAATATACATAAAATACTTAAAAAGATAAATATATATATATATATATATACATTTTTAAGGCTGCATTTATTTAATAAACATTTCTAATTATTATTAATGTTAAAAAAATGCTGACCATATTTTTGTGGAAACCGTGATGTATTTATATGTTGTTGTTTTTTTACATATGTGTCTTTACTTTCACTCTTTGCAAAAATGTTTTTATTTATTTTGGAAAAAATAAATAAATAAATCAGACCCCAAACCCACCTCTTTCTTAAAGCAGTTGGTTTCCTTAAAGCCTCTTCACACGATCTCTTCTTGTTGAAATGATGTAAAAGCGGCAGGTTGACCTCAGATGCTTTGCTGATGAGCGTTTAGATTCAGAAAGACTACCTGAACTGTCACTTTAACCGCAGCACAAGTGTTTACTTCACACTTTTATCTGATTTCATGTCAGCTTGATTTGATATCCAATGCATTTACATATCCTTCATTTCCTCTGAGCCCAGAATGAATTTTCCTGGCTAAAGATAAGATTGACCTGATTAATCTGAAGTGATGGCTTTTAATGAAAATATTTACATAAACACACACTCACACACACACACCGGGATGTGTCCGGAGGTGTGTGTCGCTGTAGAGTTGAATTGGACTCTAATTGGATGTGAGTTTATCAGATGCTGCTGGACTGAAAAAGCGTGTGTGTCTCAGTGCTGTGAGAGATGTTTGAAAGCTAAACTCAAATAGCAGAACAAACCACAGGAGATCAAGACTAATCCAGACACCGATGACTCGCTGATAACAGGAAAATGAGAACTGAGTAAACAGAAGCAAGTTTGGAAAGTGATTTTGAACATGAACTTTGTCTGATGTTGTACTGTACAGTACGTTTCATATAGAGGTCAACCACACAATGCATTGATGAATGTTGGGAAGCATGATGAAATCAAATAGAAAGGTTACCAGAATTTTACTGTGAAAGAGACAGTAGCAACATTTAAAGTTTTTTCATAAACTTAAATAATTACTAATCATGAAGCTAGTTTTAAAAAGTACTAAAACAAGTAAATATCAGTCAACTAAATGCATATAAATAAAACATATATACACAAATAAAATATAAAGACACTTAAAAAATAATGTGATAAACCTTAAATTAACTGCATTAATTAAATAGCATTTAACAACAAAGGCAATTGTGACTTGATATCTCACAATTATGTCTTCTTAAAATTACAATATCTTGTAATTCTTCATTTATATCCAACAGATTTGAGTTTATATCTTGCAAATTTGAACAGTTTAATATAATTTAACATTATTGTGTTGTATTTTATTTTATTTTTTATTTTAATTTAATTTGATTTAAATATATTAATGTATTATTCTTTTATTTTATTTAATATTATAAATCTTTTATTTAAATAATTTAATTAAAATTAGTTTACATTTATTTTAATGTTCATTTTATTTTAATTTAATTATTTATTTTTTTTAGTTCATTTGTTAATTTAATTGTATACATAAAAGAAACAAACAAAATAAATGAATTAATAAATGAATTAATAAATGAATTAAGTAATTAATAGTAAAAAAGTAAAGTAAAAAAAATAAAAGACAAAATTAATTAAAAGGACAAACAAGCAAGAGGATTATTCTTTTACTGTTTTACTCTCTTGTTTATGAAGAAATAATAATTAATATTTTATATAAACACATGAAAAATGCACTGAAGGACACTAAAGTAATGTAAATATCAATTTAACAACATAAAATCTAAGAAAATTTTCAGTTTTTCATCCAAAAAATCTTTCAGTTTTGGTCATAATTGTATTTAATGCCACATCCATCTTTAAAAGGAATCTGAAAATGTATCTGAAAATATCTGTTTGTGATCACAGAACAATCCCTTTAATGGCTGTTGTCTCTAAAACAGAAAGGAGTATCTTCAGTACGGTCTGCAGATTCGTTTCTAAGTCACAGTGACCTGAGAACCGGACAGATGAGTGTCTGTGAAAGAGAACAGTGGATTAATGCCCTCAGAGCTCATTAGTGACTGTATATGGAGTGCAGTGCAGGAATGATTGGATTCTGTATGTTCACTTCTCGTCTTGGTGTGTGAAAAGCGTGACCAGGTGTGTGTGTGTTTTGTGTGTTTCAGAGGGTCTGGCTGTTGGCGTGGGCTTTGGAGCGGTCGGTAAAACTCCCTCAGCTACGTTTGAAAGTGCCAGGTGAGACATGAACATTAAATCACATCTATATATCAATCCTTTGTCAAAAGCAGAACATCTGAGCTTCTGTTGTCTGCAAGCGAATCGAAAGACCAAATCAATGTGGAGCATGTCCTCACAAAACACCGAGTTCAGAAGAACACGGTGCACAAATAATCATTTCATTATGCTCTCATGGTGCTTTTTTGAGCTTAGCCTTAATAATCACTTTTCTTTTGCTGCTTGAAGAACAACCTCTTAGATGTTCTGAACATCTCTTTTTGTGTTTCAAAGATAAATTGAATTAAATCTAATATGAGGTCAGAAAATCATTGGATTGAAGGAAAAAAAAATAATGATGTAATGGTAAATATTATATGTGCAAATGCTTTTAGAAATTGTCTGGAGTGTCCTGTGCTAGATTGAAGGGAATGACTTTAATTATATATATATATATATGTACATACAGTGGGGCAAAAGAGTATTTAGTCAGCCACCAATTGAGCAAGTTCTCCCACTTAAAAAGATATGAGAGGCCTGTAATTTTCATCATTGGTGTACCTCAACTATGAGAGACAAAAATGAGAAAAAAATCACATTGTAGGATTTTTAAAGAATTTATTTGCAAATTATGGTGGAAAATAAGTATTTGGTCAATAACAACATTCCATCTCAATACTTTATTATAAACCCTGTGTTGGCAATGACAGAGGTCAAAGGTTTTCTGTAAGTCTTCACCAGGGTCTCACACACTGTTGCTGATGTTTTGGCCCATTCCTCCAGATCTCCTCTACAGCAGTAATGTTTTAGGGCTTTCAACTTCCTCCAAAGATTTTCTAGGGTTGAGATCTGGAGACTGGCTAGGCCACTCCAGGACCTTGAAATGCTTCTTATGAAAACACTCCTTTGTTGCCCGGGCGGTGTGTTTGGGCTCATGGTCATGCTGAAAGACCCAGCCACGTTTCATCTTCAATGCCCTTGCTGATGGAAGGAGGTTTTCACTCAAAATCTCACGATACATGGCCCCATTCATTCTTTGGTTTACATGGATCAGTCGTCCTGGTCCCTTTGCAGAAGAACAGCACCAAAGCATGATGTTTCCACCCCCAGTGCTTCACAGTAGGTATGGTGTTCTTTGGATGCAACTCTGCATTCTTTCTCCTCCAAACACCACAAGTTAAGTTTTTACCAAAAAAAGTTATGTTTTGGTTTCATCTGACCGTATGACATTCTCCCAATCCTCTTCTGGATGATCCAGATGCTCTCTAGCAGACTTCAAACAGGCCTGGTCATGTACTGGCTGAAGCAGGGGGACACGTCTGGCTCTGCAGGATTTGAGTCCCTGGCGGCTCAGTGTGTTCCTGATGGTAGTCTTTGTTACTTTGGTCCCAGCTCTCTGCAGGTCATTCACAAGAAGTGAAGATCTTGCGTGAAGCAGATTCAGTCTTCCCAGCCTGCTGCAGGTCTACAATTTCTGGAGTCCTTTGACAGCTCTTTGGTCTTGGCCATAGTGGAGTTTTGAGTTTGAGTGTTTGAGGTTGTGAGTTCAAACACGTGCTATTAATACAGGTGACGAGTGGAGCTGACTAAAGAAGTTACAGGTCCGTGAGAGTCAGAAATCTGGACCAAATACTTATATTACCCAGGAACTTACCAATTAATTCATAAAAAAATCCTACAATGGGATTTTCTGGATTTTGTCTCATTTTGACTCTCGAAGTTGAGGTATACCAATGATGAAAATGACAGGCCTCTCTCATCTTTTTAAGTGGGAGAACTTGCACAATTGGTGGCTGACTAAATACTTTTTTGCCCCACTGTATATAAATATATATTTATATGTCTATATATAAAAACATTCTTACTGTATATCAAAAAACATTTACTTGGGGCAAAATGTCTTAATTAAAATTTTTTTTTAAATAAATAAATAAGTAAAAAGTGAAATTCTATCTGACAGTTAATATTTGTTTTATTTTTAATATTTTATTTTGCAATTGTGAGTATCATATCGTGCTAGTGTGTTTCACAGTTTCATGTTTATACTATGCAATTCAATGCAAAAAAAAAAAAAAAAAAAAGGAATTGCAAGATAAAAAAATCACCTTTCTTTTTTACCATTTAATCAATTTTTATTATTTTTATGAACCCTTTTTTATATTCAATTTTTAATCCTGTGCTGGAAACAGGCTTGGATAAAAAATAAAATAAAGAAGTCAATTGCATCAGAAAACAAGAAAACTGTTCTGACCCTATTGGCTGTATTTTTTACTTGTTTAATGCATTTCTCACGAAGCAAAATGGAATACCTGAAACCATTGTGCCTCTGAGTAACCATATCTCGCTTTAAAATAGGAGATATTTTTATTGGAAAACCGAAAAATACAGAGGAAGGAGATTTAATGAGTGCAAATGAAATTAAAAGATTTTTCTCTTGTAAAGAGTTGAGAGCTCGGTCAGGCGTGTTTGGGAACAGAACAGCATCTGCTTAATTGTTCTCTGTCAAACTAATACTGGGCCAGAAGGACTGGAGGATGACAGAAGCTTCATTTCGGGGTGAATTATTTCTTTAAAGGGCACATGCAGACAGTATTGTGTGCTGCTGTCACCAAGTGGACAAAGCTGGTATTGTGAGATCTCTGCACACACACACACACACACACACACTGCTGTGATCGTGCGTTTTAAGCGGGAGAATCCTGGCAGACAGAGCGAGAAGGAAAGCAGCTAACAAGTGTTCACATCACAGCTACAGCTGGAATCTATTAGCGGTCGCTGAGAATCAGAGCTGCATTGTAAGCGCTGAAGCACCTGGACTCCACTATGTGTCTCAATGAGGTCCTGTGTGTGTGTGAGAGAGACCGCCATCCAGATGTGAGCCCAAGCTTGCAGATGTTGAGACAGAATACGTGTCTTTATTTAGTGTTTGCGTCGTAGCGTCTGTGTTTCTCCGCTGGGAAAGCTGTTCTGCATTAGTCTTGCGATCATGTAATCTCTCTACATCCGCTCTGACAGCTGAGGGCTTGTGCTTTCTGTTTGCTCCTGATTAAAAGACCAATAGATACATGGTTTGTTCAGTAAGTAAACACAGGCAGCACTTCATGATACGGCTTAAGAAAGAGGCCTTTGTCAGACTGAAAACACCAAGCAGAGTCCGTTTCGTTTCTATAGCACTTTTCACAATGCTCATCGTTTCAGCTTGCCAAGAAACCGTGATATTGATGTTTGTAATATCTTAGTGTTGCGTTTAACAGATTAAAACTGGGTGACAGTGTAGTTACATTTTGCTCTTATCGCTTAATAAAATGCTGGAGATTGTATAGACTGGACAGGTATACACAGTGCTGAAGTGCTTCTGCTAACATTGTTTCACCTTGACTCTGGCGACTGGACGTCTTGACCTGACCTCCTCACGGCCTCAGAGCTCTGTTGGAGGTTTTTGGATGTGTTTCTGAAGCTGTCTCGTTCTCCGTCGTGAGCCGCTGAAGGCAGACAGACAGTCTTCTCTCTCTCTCTCTCTCTCTCTCTGTCTCTGTCTCTCTCTGCACTCGGAAACAAAAGTCTGTTTGTTTTCCAGGGAAAGCCACTCTTCTGTTTCTTCCCTCTCTCCCAGCGCTCTTCTCCCAGTCAAAGCATTCCCCAGTACCCACATACTCAAGTGGACTGTTAAAACCAGATGCTCAGAGGCTCTTCAAAGAAACGGGGACGAGTTTTTGTAGCTCCAGAGTAGGCAGCGTTTGAAGGTACAGAGCATGTGTTTCTGTCCGGACCCACTGAAGCCCACTGGCCCAGACGTGCAGAGCTTGGTGGAAGTTAGGATCACAGTTATTTTTGTCGCAATAATATCTTTGCTTTTGCCAATATTTTGAATTAGATTTTATTTAAGTGTATTTTACATTTTACTATTCTACCTAAAGTAATTTTGTGACAAATACATTAATTCATGATATTTATTAAATTTTATTTAATAGTTCTAGTTTCAGTTATTTTTCTAATTATTTTAGCGTTTAGTCGTTTTGTTGTGCTTTTGCCATTTTGTTATTGATTTCTGCATACTATTTATTATTTATTGTTTTAGTTCATTTTGTCTCAGTTATTTTTATATTTTCCTTTTAGTAGTTAAAAGTTACTTACTAAATTTAGAAGAACTTAGTGACAGTAGTTACTTTTAGTTATTTGTTGTGTTTTATAATTTTTTTATAATCTATCCGTCCATCAGTCTAGTCTAAATCTTTATTATTTTTTTATTTTTCGGTTTTAGTTTATTTAGTATTAGTACTTCAAATAAAAAGTAATGCCATTGTAATTATAGCAAAAATAAATTTAAAATTTAAAAATATATATTATTTATTTGTTCATTTGTTCATTCATTCAGTCGCTGATTTATTCATTTTAGTGAATACATTTTTATCATATTTTTAATAGTTTATTTTTAGCTAACTAACTAATCCTGGCCGGAGAAGTGTGATGTAAGTGAAGTCACTTCTCATGACGTTCAGCAGCGGAGGTGACGTGTCTTCGGAGCTGTCAAAACATTTTACAGCAAGTAGATATTATTCCTAGCTAAATGTGACAAACTCAGCTGGAATAACAGTTTCCCGTCTGGTTCTCTGCTGGAGGTGTTTGTCAAACCCTGAATCATACTAACATCAGTCCACACACAAATTATAATAAAGTGTCACAAACTCGTTTTAATAGAAATAGATCTTATGCAGGCTTTTCGCTTCAGAGCAAGCCAATTTTCTTAAGAATTAAAATGATGAAGGTTAGAGAGGAAAATCTGCAAATGGTCTTGTGAATAAATAATTTAACATAATTCACATGTTTGCAAAATATTAATACAAAGTGGATCTGTTAATTGATTAAGAATGTCAAAATATGATTTATAGTTATTACATTACTCATGCCTGCACTGTTTCATATCTAAAGTGGTTGTTATTATAGATTTTTTAATTTACAAAAAAATGGTAGCTGTGGTTGCCAGAATTTTACTGTAAAAAAATACAGTAGTTAACCATGTGGTAACACAAATGAAACGTCTAAGGTTACGTAGGTAACCCACGTTCCCTGAAGGAGGGAACGGAGACGTTACATATGGGATCTTGCTTGAGAGACCAATCGTCTTCGAGTCTTTGGAAAAGGCCAATGAATATTAGCGTGCAATAATCACAGCCAGGTGCCCATTATCACAGCGTGAGTACAAGAGTGCTGGATTGCACTTGCAGGTTTTCGCTGAGGAGCCGAGCCGGCGTCAGCGCGACACAGGGTCGTGGCAAGGGGATGTAACGTCTCCATTCCCTCGTTCAGGGAACGTGGGTTACCTACGTAACCTTAGATGTTCCCCTTTAGTCGAGTTCACTCCGACGTTACATATGGGAACAGACCCGTGGAAAAGGCCACGACCCTGAGGCCGTGTTACACAGAGACACCGTTGCCGACAAGCATAGCGTGTCAGCAGGAGAGTCTGCACGTAACCTTCCCAACGCCCTGGGTGGGGGCCAAATTTAGGGGCCCCGTCGGAATGCCATTTTTTTTTTTTTTTTTTACTGAAGCATGGGTTGGGGGGGCCGAGACATGAAGATTTCTTGCATGGAATTTTTGAGGGAATACACTATATCGATAAGATATGGATATAAGTGAAGGAAAACACAGCCTTCTAGCTGACTGTGAAGATATTAAAGCCACAAGGAAGTCCAGCAGGAGCACAGTCAGGACTGACTCCGCTCTGAGTCTGACTATGGGGCAGGAGGAACAGGTTCGCCTTGGCATTGGCATCGTCTTTCGCTACCTACTTGTCTAATTTAAGACACGGGAAAACACAGCTTCTTCGCGAAGGTCGTTTAACCTGGCGAAAGTGTTTGGTGTCACCTAGGCCGCAGCTCTACAGATATCTGCTAATGAGGCACTGTGCACCAATGCAGAGGTGGAGGCAAAACTCCTCGTAGAGTGAGCTCTCAGACCTAGGGGGCACGGCTCTCCTTGGTATAAGTAGGACAGGGAGATGGCATTCACCGCCCAATGGGCCAGCCTTTTTGGAGACAGCATTCCCTTTCTGTCGACCTCCAAAGCAGACAAGGGCTGCTGGGAGCGTCTGAAGCTCTGGGTGCGGTCAATGTAGATGCGCAATGTGCGTACAGGACACAGCAACTGTAAGGCTGGGTCTGCCCCCTCCTGGGGCAGAGCTTGCAGGTTCACTACCTGATCTCGGAAAGGTGTGGTAGGAACCTTGGGAAAGTAGCCGGGCCGGGGTCTCAGGATAACGTGAAAATCAGCCGGGCCGAACTCTAGGCACTCTTTGTCGACAGAGAAAGCTTGTAGAATTCCTACCCTCTTGATGGAGGCCAGAGCGATCAGGAGTGCTGTCTTTAATGACAGGTATTTTATCTCGACTGATGCTAAGGGCTCAAAAGAAGCTTGCCGCAGGCCGGTTAGGGCAACGGCAAGGTCCCAAGAGGGTACCGAGGGCGGTTTTGGGGGATTAAACCGACGCGCACATCTAAGGAACCTAATGCTGAGTTGGTGCTTACCTAAGGATTCACCGTCCACTGCATCATGGGATGCTGCTATGGCAGCGATATACACCTTAATAGTTGAAGGGGACAGTCTGCGCTCCAACTTTTCCTGCAGAAAGGAAAGCACAACTGCAATTGAGCATCTCTGGGCGTCCTCGTGGCGTGAGGAACACCAGTCAACTAACAGACCCCATTTCTGAGTGTAGACCTGCCTTGTTGAGGGGGCCCTAGACTGAGATATGGTGTCGATCATGGCTGCTGGCAAGCCGGAGAGGTCTGTCTCGTCCAGGAACCAGACGTGCAAGTTCCAGAGATCGGGTCACGAGTGCCAAATCATGCCCATCCCCTGAGAGAGAAGGTCTCTCCTCAAGGGGATTTTCCAAGGAGGGACTGCCGTGAGGAGCATTAGGTCGGTAAACCAGGTCCGGAAGCGGCCAGTAAGGCGCTACCACTAGAACTTGCTCCTCGTCCTCCCTGATCTTGCACAGGGTCTGTGCAAGGAGGCTCCCTGGGGGATAGGCGTACTTGAGCCCCGGAGGCTGGCTGTGTGCCAGTGCATCCCTGATGGTTGATGTACGCTACAGCTGCAGTGTTGTCCGTCCGGACCAGCACGTGCTTGTGGAGCAGCATCGGTCGAAAGTGACGCAGGGCCAGAAGCATGGTTAACAACTTGAGGCAACTGATATGCTACAGCAGTCAAGCGCCTGTCCAGTAGCCCGAGGCTGCTTGCCTGTTGGATACAGCACCCCAACCCGTGGAGGAGGCATCCTTGTGCACTACAACATGCCTGGACACTTGTCCTTGGGGCACTCCAGCCCGTAGGAAAGCAAGGTCTGTCCACGGGCTGAACAGGCGTCGACACACTGGGGAAACGCCAATCCGAAGTGTGCCATGGGTACCATGCCCATCTCGGGACTCGATCGTGTTACCAACGCTGAAGCGGTCTCATATGAAGCAGACCCAGCGGCGTTACTGCGGCTGCCAAATGCCCCAGGATCCTCTAAATTTCTTGAGAGGAACCGCCTTTTTTTGTGCCTAAATGATCTCGGACATGTCAGCATGGCCTGCGCGCGCTCCCCGTGAGGTGGGCAGTCATTTCGATCGAGTCCAGCACCATGCCGAGAAAAGAGATCCTCTGCACTGGACAGAGTTTGCTCTTTTCTCGGTTGATTTGAAGGCCCAGATGGCTGAGGTGCCGTAGCACCAGGTCCCTGTGCTGACACAACAACTCCCACGAATGAGCCATTATTAGCCAGTCGTCGAGGTAGTTGAGGATGTGGATGCCCATATGCCATAGGGCAGACAGAGACCCCTCCACGAGCTTGGTGAAGACTCGGGGAGACAGGGACAGGCCAAACGGGAGAACCTTGGACTGATACTCTCGACCCTCGAACGCAAACAGCAGAAGGGGTCTGTGGCAAGGCAGAAACGAAA
>JAUCMU010000057.1:1182936-1199624 GCA_032275025.1 Enteromius treurensis | reverse complement strand
ACGCTTCGTTCACGTTTACTCTCCTTCTCACTGCCTTGGATATCTTTGTTTGCTGGCCATCGACCCTGTATTGTTTGCCTCTGTTTTTCTATTAAAGTAGCTTGCACATGAACCCGCATGCCTCCTCGCCTCCCTGATCATTACACATGTACTTTTAAAATGATTAATCTTTTACTTGTGCCATTTGAATCAGACCATCAGTCAGTGAATCATTCTTAACCATTTCTTATATCGCAACTGACTCCCTTTCTAAACTATAGGTTAAAACTTTTTTTTTTTTTATTGGACCTAGTTCTATACCTTTGTGTGTTTCTAGACTTGCATCAATCTTACTGGTCGTACTAAAGAAAACGTGATATTGTATATTGTTTATCATAAAAAGAGTGATTCTATAATTAGTCACCTACGTTAAGTTTTAACTTCTAAACGTTTCATTTTTGAAGGCAACAGTCAGGACCATATATATTTAAAATATAGATCATCTTTCTATTTTTAAATCTCTTGTTTTTTGCGGAAATAATCACCTTCACCTATAGAGATCCCCCATGAATGCACCAGCTGGTGAGTCTTTTTTTCCCCACATGATGAGATTGACTACAAAATAGCGTTAATCCTTTGTCTTTTTCTGGCTTCTGTGTGTTGTTTTATCATTTGTGCTCAAAAGTCTTAACATCATCATCAAATCATCACAAGAGTTTCATAATATGGCTTTTGTTTGGAAGTGCCTTGTGCAATACTTTGATCACATTAAAAATAATTTTACCACAAAACTGACTTTGTATTCATACTTCATTTTAGGTTTATTAAAAACTCAATCATTTAATGCCACTATAAATACTCCCACACATTCCCACATTTTACAGGCTAAAAAAATGTTTAAAGCAATGTGTATGAGGCCGCAAAGATGTTTTGGTCAAGATTTGTCTGTTATGTGCAATAACACCAAATCATACATATGTATCTCCGAGCTGTGGAGTGTGTATGAGTGATGTAGATTATATTGTACCTATAACATCTGCTCAGCGTGCCCTGACTCTCTGATCTGCTTCCAATTTACATTCCTGCCTGGTGATTTCTATCGCTCCACTCTGATAAATCATAGAGTGATTTACATAAAGGCAGACCCACGCTCGGGCTCAAGGAGTCACGCGACCATTCTAATGGTTGTCTCTCTGCCTAAATATGCAGCACATTCTCTTTTATTACATAAATTACATTTATTGATTTTATTCTGTGCACCTGCACTGAGACCATTTATTCAATCTTCATTTAAGTCACCATAGCCCTATGTGTCCAAATGCATACAATATATTTTTGTTTGTTTAATAAAATTGGAATGTGAATTGGAGTAATAAAATTTCCAATCTCTGGAATTAAATGGATTCAATGGCTTTTAATATGATGAATGTGATTATTAAGCTACTGTCATGAGCCGGGTTTGATTTTATTTTCTTTTTTTTCCCCCTGCCTCATTTATTTTTCAGCTGCTGCTAGTTGCAATCAGTGCGCTCAGCACTACTCTCTACACACCTGTTTTTAGTCAGCACTGATCAGCGTCTCTATTTCTCCCTGTGTGCCTTTGTTCTCTTTGTCGGATGATTAATGTGTCTTCCCACTGAGTCTGTGATGGTGTCCTGCCCGTCTGTCTGGCCAATACGTGTTCACCTGCTAAGTTGTGTTTTTGCTCAGAGCTACCCAGGTACTGTCACTGGACAGAGGAGTCTGCCGCGGCAGGGGATCGCTCTTTTCCCAGCTCGTTGGTGAGAGAGGAGAACGTTATTCTCGCAAACCAGAGAACCTCCGGGGAGAACCCGTTTGTTGTTTATTGAATTTCCTTAAAGACTTTTCTGTTGATTTCCCTTCACACCTGGGTTTCCTCGTGACTGCTTCTGCCCGCACCTGACAGTTCAGTACTTAATAAAGCACAATATTTCGTTTATGAAGTCATTTTTGCTTATTAGTATAGTTGAACTGGATCATCAAGGGTCAGCAGTAAATACATTGGTTAATAAAATGGGAGTAGATATATTTGTGTTATTTAACATTTAATTATTGCAGGTTTGCATCATATTCTGAGTTTAATTCATTTTGATGAAAGCTAAATCTGTTTTGTTGTGAGTGAGATTAATGCACGTTCACATTTAGTCTAGAACTATACTGTATTCACACACAATGCCTCTGGATTTCTGATTTCTCCCAGCCTGGAGTCAGGAGACTTGCATTACTTTTTTGAAAAAAATATTTTCTTGTAAATTAAAAAGTAATGCATTACTCTACTAGTTACTTGGAAAAAGTAATCTTATTATGCAACTTGCGTTACTTGTAATGCCTTACCCCCAACACTGATTATGAAGCTACAAGAATACTTTTTGTATGGAAAGAAAATGAAAATAGTGACTTTTTTTAAAGATTCATCACCATCTTTCATAATTTTCTGCATCAAGCATCCTGGTTTTTATTCAAAATATCTTAAATTGTGTTTGGAAGATGATCAAAGCTTTTACGGGTTTGGAACGAGAAAGTGATTAATGAGAAAAGGTGGAGTAACACTTTAATAACATACAGAACAGAGCTCTATTGACTCAACAAAAGACAGATAAAGGGGGATTCTGTGGAAGCGGTTGGTCTCCCTCTTATTTAAAGACTAAGGGATCAACAATTAAATATTTTATGTAAGGCTTCTAATGTAGAAAAAAAAGCTCATTTTTGAACACAGCAAATGTTTATGAGTCTTGTGCTCTCATCACCCTGATCCAGATGGTGAAGAAAGAGGTCTTTTTGTAGTGTTTTTCACATAACCTGGAAGAGTCGGCTGCAGTCATATGAGCTGTGGCACTGAAGTGGTTTTGGTTATGGCATGTGTGAAGGAATGTGTTGGGGTTTAAACAGAGAGACGGCTCACAATGTCTTTGTGTTCGGTAGTCTGCCTCTCGGTCACGCAGTAATGCAGCTTGGACGAGCTCACCAACCAAGAATTATGTGTGTGGGTGAGTGTATTATTCAATAAATCTTTGCATTTGACCACATATGCACTAACTCCTACCGATTTATTTCACTATATAGTTTTGCAAATGAAAAAAAAAAATTATTAGAACTAAATCTAAATATATAATAAATCCTAAATATGCAGCTATACATCTGAATAAAGCAGAAGTTATTTTAGTGTAATTGTACAAACGTCCAGCTTCAGTGCGTGCTCCAATGCCCTTTAGCTGTAAACTTGAATTACTTTAGTAATATTTCCAGATGAACTCTTACTGGACTTGGATTGCATTGCATACAATTTATGGATCATTTACATCTCACTAAGACATATTATTGGAGATATACAGCGATCACTGATTTACATGCAATTAATGTGAGTATATCTACTTTTTGTCCATATAAATATCAAATTGCTTTTTTTTTTTTTCATTTTGAGCCTGTGAAAAAGATTGATGTTTTCCCCACCATATTCTCACTTTATTAAATTATATGAGCCATGCAAGAATGTATCAAATATGATACAAACTTTATATATATATATATATATATATACATAATTATTTGTATTAATTTATTTTATCTATATTTTTTCATTTAGTTTAAATCTCCCATAAAATGACTAAAAAGAATCAGGTTTTTATTACATACAGGTTTAACATCAAAACTTATTTTTTTTCTTTCTTTTCTTTTTTTGTATTAAACTTTTATTTATTTTATTATTATTATTTTAACCTTTATTTATTTTATTTTATTTTATTTTTTACATTTTTATAATAAAAAATTATAACAAAAATAAATAAATACAAAAACAATGTTGTAATTCAATGATTCAGTGATGCTGTGCAAGTAATTTTAAGGTTCGAAAGTCTCTAAATTAATCTGGCCTCTTAAAAACTGCACCAAAAATATTATAACGCACTTTAAAAATATTGGTTAATATATGTCAGTACATAATTAATATGAAATATACTGATAGTATATAATATATAGCGCCTTTATAGTAAACAAATAAATAAATAAATGTTTGGGGCAAACTACAACTCCCATGATGCAGCGCGCTGCCCTGAGTGCGTGTGCGCGCGCCTGTGGAATGAAGGGCGCACTTGTTGAGTTTGGGAACTTCGAGGGGCTTGAACTTCTCACTTCGGACGCAGCGGAGCTCTGTCATCATCATTATCACCAGGCAACACAAATTCCTGTTGACTTTTCACTTCTAGGACTATGTTTTTCTTTGTCGAAGTGTATGTTTTTTGTTTGGAGTGTTTTACGCGTTAGACGCGCAACGTTAAACCGAGCAGGAGGAATAAATAGGAGGGAGGATGAAGATGTGCCTTAATCGATTAATATCTATAGCAGAATTTATGTTTGGTGGAGAGATGTGGGACGTTTACCGAAGGATGTGTCATGCGGCTCTGGGACGATTTATGGACTATCATTGGACTTTTAATGAGACTGGAGTCTAAAGAGATACTGGAGAATGAAGAACATCGCTGCTCTGCGAGGTAAGAGCATTATTGCATCTTAAAAGACACGCTAAAACAAGGCTACAGCATTATAAACACTGCTGGCTGTCACGCTGAAAGCCTCACTTTGACTTTGTTCTTAAGTGGCTCAGATGAAGTGAACTTTCTGTGCTGTAGTGGACTGAAGTGATGCACCTGCACAAACTGCCCTCAACACAGGACACACTGAAACGCGTAACGTGGTTTAAAGCACGTAAAAACCGACGAGGGAAACCCAAATTGCTGTCAAACCTTCCTGGTAATAATCACTAACTACTGCCAAAAGAACGAGCCCATATTCGACAGATAAAGTGTATAATATCGCGTTAAGCGTTTACTCCCCCATAGAAGTCCATTATAAGGAAACAGCTTAACCCGGCTTAATGTACCGTTACAACCAAACTTCTGTCCAATTGTATTTCTAGTAAAGACTTGCCACTGTCAAAAGAACAAGCTCTTATTCCGCGTCCCCCCTGTAGAAGTCCATTAGAAGGACATCTGGGTTTCCTCTTCAGTTTTAAGACGCGTAATCCACGTTAAGCGTTTTAGAATGTCCCCACAATGAGTTTTATTTCCCAGCACCTGTGGTATATGATACTGTAGGTGTTATGTTGTCGTTTTCTATAGCACATCTACATCAACCCTCTTTATTTTGTTAGAGCTGAGACCTTTTCTTGTTACGCTGGGTGATTGACTTATGTTTTATGGATTTATTTAGTAACGTTGTGTTTCTTAATAACTAAATTGTAACATTTGCCCCTGTATCGAAACGACTAAAGTTTGTTAAATGGCAACTTACCCCGTATAGTGTGACAAAACACAATATGAAGTTTATTTCCGGTTATTGATAAGCATGTCTTAAGAAATGCATTTTATTTGTTTGAAATTCATTTTTTTTTTAATGATTAAAGTTAGGATTAAAAATATAAATAATTTTGTACCTTAAAAATGTTTGTCAGGTATAAAGGTTTATATTTCTGACAAGAGACTAAATCATTGTGTGTATGTGCTTTGATTCTCAAAAACGAACTCAAGAAAGTTAAAGAAGATATTTTTGTCTCTCTGTAAGCCAGTAAACCATTTCTGCTAAAAATAAGCAAATACAGAAACTTTAATGAGCATTTCCATTCTGGACATTTGCTCTGGAGATGGAAGAAGGACTTCTGGACTAATATGCAGAAAGCACATCTTCAGCATCTGTTGGTAAATAGAGGCCAGTGATTGGCTTTCAGAAAGTGCATCAATCCTTTGATTGGTGTAATCAGAGAAACTGTTCGGGCAGCTGATTGGATGAGAGACCAGAAGCGTTAAAGTTCAAGTGAAGGGCAGCAGACCAACCTTGAAGGAGTTCAGCTGGTCGCTGCTGCCCTCTGCTGGTCTTCAGTCCTGGATTTGTCTCCATCTGCTGGTAGTTTAGCACATGCACTGATTTGATTTCACTCCTCGTTAGGGCATATATTGTGTGATTTCTGAGTATGTGGCTGCCAGAAATGTGGTGAATATGTCACAGTGACAGTGTCTTAATGAATGAATGTAGTAAACATCAGACTGTAAATATATATTTTGTTTAAGGTGTACTATGGCTTATGCAATCCAGACGTCAACGTTATTTTGTACACATGCAGTAAGATTATTAGCTAAACGTGAGGATTTTTCATGCTCTCAGAAGAGGCTGAACAATATTAAAATAGCTCCTCTGAGGTCTGACGTGCAGGGTTAGTAATGATACTGGGTTTTTTAGGGTAATATGGATTGTGTTTCTGCGCCGGGTTTGGAGTGTCTTCAAATATGAATCGGTCTGAATATTTTCCATGTGTACTCTTTGAAGTCTTTTGAAAAGCATACTGTTTCTTAGTCCTTTGAGCTTGGCTTGTTTGAAATGAGGCCTGGCGGTGTGTGGCAGTGTTTCAGTACTGAGCGCTCAAAGAAATGCTAAAACCAGCTAACCAGTTAATCAGCTGCTTTACTACTCATGCTGTGTGTTTAGTTTCCAGCTGGGACTGATGATGAACCAGAAGTAATATTAATATTAGTTTTGGATAGGACTCTCAAATTGTTAAGACGTTTTCAGACACGTTTAAATACAAAATAACTGTTTTAATAATTTTTGGATATTTATGTTTTTGGGGGAAACTTTTTTGTACTTTTTTTGTGAATCTTTACCAACTATTTTTACACTTGAGTTGTTCCCAGTCTGGGAAAAGGCATATAAATCTCTCATTATGCTATATTACTTCAGTCTTTTTCCCCCAACTTGTTTTCTTTAAATTAGCACAGGTTTTGTATTTCGTTTTGGAATCAGGTCGTGTACACAAGATGCCAAATTGGATATTCAAGATATACATATTTATTAAAAGGGGAAGAGAAACCAGTTTATGACTTGTTTAAGAAGTGAAAAAAAAAATAATTTTTTTTTTAAGAAATGTTAATTGTCCAATGTTTAAACGATATAAGACAATACGAAAATATACCGGAACACATTTTTAAAAAAGTTTTTATTATTTTTATTATTATTTATTATTGTGGTTTCACTCAAAAACTAAAGTACATGAGATTGGCTCAATAAGGGCTTATGTCCAAAATAAATACAAAATCTGTTCTAACTGAAAGAAAACAAGTGGACTAAAAGATTGAATGTAATATTTGGTCATAATATAGCCGAACGAGAGATTTAAAAGAGATTTAAAAGGCCGGTCATCATATCAAGGATTTTCAACACAACACAAGGGTTAAACATGCACCCAAACGATCATGCTGTTTAAAATATTAATTACTGCATAATTTCAGATTCAATAAAACTGTAAATAAACAATACTTTTTCGTTAATGTTAGTTCATTAGTTTGTTAGCTCACAATGCGTGAACTAATGTTAGTAAACATAACTTGTGATTTTAATAATTTAATATTAGTAAATGCTGAAACTAAAAACTATGATTAATAAATGCTGTTGAAGTATTGTTCATTCGTAGTTCATGATAACTAATATTAACTAATGAACTTACATCAGCACGTTAGGCCTTATTTTGCGGACTCTTTCTAGTGTTCAGTCTGTTCCAAACACAGCCAGAAGATGGCAGCAGCGCTCTGCAGCTGAAGAAGCAACACGTTTGTTCATCTGAATCTTCTGCAGAGTGTTAAAAACGAACAAGCACGTGGCCTCGGTAGATTACAACACAATCTGACTCTATTCTAACATCTCACCAGGACTGTCTCTGTCTCAGCGGCTCGGATTAAGTGTCTGCTGGCCCTCTCTTGTGTTTGCAGGTATCAGTGATATGTTTCTTCTTCTGTCACATACTCTGAAATCTTCTGGATTGCAGTAATATCTCAATGTTTTAGTTTATGCTCAGAAGTCATGCTGAAACAGCATTCAGATGTGAACCTCTCAGTGTCAGACACACACACACACACACACACACACACACACACACACACACACATATTAATACAAATGTACCTGCAAAGGACGTTCAACCAAATAAAGATTAAATTACTGTATTTAATTCGACCAGTTTAGACAATCTTTATAGACATGCACACACACAAATTATATTTAAATTAATCCTGATTAATCACATTTAAAATAAAAGTTGTTTACATAATATATGTGTGTGTACTCTATATATTTATTATGTATATAATGCATGCAATATGTTTGTATTATATATATATATATATATATATATATATGTGTGTGTGTGTGTACATGCAACTGTTTTCTAAATATATACTGTGTGTGTGAGTTTATTTATATATGCATAATAAATATACACAGTGCACACTTATGTATAACATAAACAAAAACTTTTATTTTGAATGCAATTAATCACGATTGATCCTTTGGCAGCACAGAGCATGCACACACACACACACACACACACACACACACACATATACTTTCATTTGTGGTTTACTGGGACTGGGATTTTTTTTTTTTTTTTACTGTACAAACCGTATAATATATTACCCTACACCAACTCTACACCTAACCCTACCCCTTACGGAAAACTACTGGCAATGTATGAACTTCATAAAACACTGTTTAGTATGCTTTTTAAGCCTTTTGTTTTATGGGGACACTGGAAGTACCCATGCCACACACACACACACACACACACTTTTTTGATCCACTTTGACTGCTGACTACTGTATACAAACACACACATACTATCTGTGTGTCTGAATGTCTTTTGAGTTCTGATATACTTTTTTTAGACATTTTCTCCCTTAAAAGCAGATCCTAGTTTAATATTTCATTAGCCGCTTCAATGTTAACGATGCAATTGAACTCTCGGTGCAGAAAGTCTCAGTGTTTCTTATCTCCTGCATATGCAGCTGTTTATCCCACAGGCTGCGCTCCAACTGTATCTTATTATAAATCTTTGGTTTTAACCTTTTGTCCAGAAGGCTTTGGAGGTGTTTCTTAACGCTAGTCTTCATTTGTTAGCAGCTCTGTGAGGGCGGGTTGGTTTTAGATCTCAGTAATACCTAGTTCCGCTTTAATAGGATTAGGCTTTGTACTGCAGGGGTTCGTGTGTGTCGGCCAGCTCGATCTGCTTCTGGGATGTCAGGTGAGCTTCAGACTGTTGGAGAGGAGGCATCATGTTGTTTACAGTCTTTCAGAGGGTATTTCCATCTCACTTGTAACATTATCTGGCAGTATTCTGCTGGGAAATGGTTCCTACATTAACAAATTAAACATTAAAAAAAAAAAGCTTCTTTTTATTCCCATGTATTTTTTCTCCTAGTGTTGGGTGGCTTATATAAGCACTAGATTGCACAAACATAACATGGAGCAGGTAGAGTCTAAATAAAGGTCCAGATAGATGAAGACCGGTGAACATGATGTAACTAGTGCAACCACCTACACTTGAATGTTTTCGTGAAAACAGACATTTAGTATGTCCTTAATGCTTTCTTAAAAAAGCCTTTCTTGTGTGTTTCATTTAGAGGAATAGTTCACCCAAAAATGAACATTTGTTGAAAGAGTCCTCACCTTGAGGTCACCTGGGTTTGTTTCTTCATCAGCTTTAGAGAAATAGCATTGCATCAGTGTCTCAGCAATGGATGTGAATGGGTGTAAGGTCCAAGCAGCTGACAAAAACATCACAATAATCCACAGCACTCCAGCCCATCAGGTAATGCTTTAGCAGCCAAAATGTTTGTAAGAAATAAATCCATCAAATCCATGCTTCTGGATAAAATCTGAGTCCATAATTCAGACTTTTGTTGGTTTTTATTGCTTCTTGAAGTCGCTTTGGATAAAAGCATCTGCTAAATGCCTAAATGTAAATGTGAAATAACAAATAAATGTGAAATAAAAATAATGTTGGATTTTCCAACATGATAGAGCATTAACTTTTTGATAATATTTCAATTCTGAACCGCTGCAATATGTACCTATACCAACCTGATGCGCCAGGGTTCATGTATTTAACCTGTGTTTTGGCGCCACTTAGTGAACATTTCTCTTTGAAACTACGATGAAACATGCAGTAAGGTATGTAAAGACAGTGTTGCACAAAAAGTGCACAGAGGTACTGGTTTTTATGAGACCAGGTTGGTAAATACACGTGAGATTGAACGCTCAGGCTGGTGATGCAGCGTCAGAGGTAAGACATGAGGGCTTCCTTCTGTACGGCTCCAGGGTGTGTTTTGTTTAAGCACTGATCTGCACTGTCCATAAAGCACAGTAGAGCATTACTTTTACTCCTGAAATGCAGATTATTCAGCGTGTTTGACCAGCAGGCTTTTTGCTCCCCGCAGCTTTAGACTTTTTTCACTGGTCTTGACATGATCACAGCTTCAGCTAGAACAGTACAGCTCAGAATCATTAGCTACATTAAGTAGTTGTATATATATATATATATTTTAATTGGCCACTATCCTAGGTTTTGTCCAGTTGTCAGAAAGTTTTTGTTTTTTCAAAACACAACCTATTTTATAAGCTTCCTTATTCTTTTATATATTTTAATATGTACAAGTCAGAATACGTATGTACTTAACTTAATGTGCTTTCTATGGACATAAAGTCACTTTCTTTATGCAGACAGAGGCCTTTTCACTTCTTTTTTCACACAGTTGCATGTTTTTGGTGAGTGACCCTTGTACACACAGTCTTAAATGAGTCCTAAATGACCATTAAGAGTTCAAAGAAAATCTGATGTGTGTTGGATGCATTAGGTTTTAAAGAGACAGCGCTACTTTTAAAGTGAAACCTGCTGCGGTCTGTGTCACTGACTGTGTTTACACATGCACCAATAATGTGATTCATTCCAATAATTGCAGCAAAGACTTAATTGCAGTAAGTTGTCAACATGCCATTAGCAAACCTTACATGCAATTTTCCTTATTCTGATTATTCGCTAAGAAGTGTGGTTTATACGGACATACTGTATGTGACCCTGGACCACAAAACCAGTCTTAATACCAAGTTACACATGGACCAAATGGATGCAGAAGGTACTGAGTGAAAACAGTTACCCAGTCAACGTTTTTTTTAAACTTAAAGTAAAGTACTTTAAAATTGTATACATACACTACATATTTTCATGATCAACTTTATTCAGTTTTTTCCCCTGTAGAAAAAAACAAACATATAAAGTGAAGCAAACCAAAATATGAAATGTCACAGATGTATATTTATTGCGTAATGGGGTGTTAAAATGATCATGTCCACCTGAGCCGGAGTAAAAATGACTTTCTAAATATTGCAGGATCACTATATTATTTGTACACAGAGAATGGTAGGTATTTTCATAAAATTAGTTGACTTTAGCAATCTTTGTTTATGTCAACAGTGACAGTCCAAAATTTGCAAAAAGCACTTGTGTTTTTTTGTTTTGCCTCAAGTTTGCATGCCTGTAACTCAAAAGGCATTAAAGATATCCTAATATCCTTTTAGGTTCTGATTCCTAACTAACTTTCCTTTTGCCGTCTTAATTTTAGAGGCCCTCAGTTGTTCAATCTCAGAGATGTGGAGATCTTAAAGCGGCTCCGTGAGTAAACAGAAATTTGGCAAATTTTTCATTTTGACCTCTCTCTACGCAGTATGCAAATGAAACTCTGATGAATATGCTAATTAGCGACATTTAACGAGCTCAGGCAAGTTTAAGGTAGTTTCCCCTAAGTAATAGTGGTCAGCAGTGGTTCGAACGCTTTCTAATGTCATTATTATAAATGATAATTTTGGCCTTGGACTTCCAGCTCTTATGACATCCAATCTAAAGACATTTATTCCACAAGCGCATGTCACGACGTTACAGTAAGTACAGGAGCTCAGGAATGGACGGTGGCTTTAGGTGGAAACGGCTCTTAACGGGGATGGATGGCACGATTATGTAATTCTAGACAAAAAGAACAGATCAGCTTAGAGGAGGGAAAGACTGTGAGGGTAAGAAAACAAACAATGAAAAGAACATTCAAAGTTTTCTTTCCACTTCAGCTCAGTGTTCATAAAAAACACACTTTCTGCTTAGTTCAGCTCCCCTCGGGGGACTGAAATCGAGAGTTTGGCCTTGGAGAAGGAGAGGGAGGGAGACTTGAGTTTTTGTGTCTAATTGTGCTGGTGATTGAGAGGGAGAACAGAACGGAGAATGAAAGCGGCCCTCGGTGACACGCTAGTACCCATGACGACGGGCCCTCGGGGGACCAGCCCCCGTTTTGGAGCCCCACCTCCAGCTAAACACCCGCTAATTGGGCCACTTCGCCTTTGTGTGCTCCTCCACTGATCCTCATGCCAGAAATATCAACATCCTTGTTAATTCTCTGTCGTCTAATCATTTTCTCTGGAGCTGGTTTTTGCGAGTCGTTAGTCGCGCGGCTATAGATCATAAGGAGTCCAGAACGTGTGACGCAACAATGGAATCACGGCTCGTATAAACTCTGCGAAGTAAACCATACGTCTCCTTCATGGCCGTGAACGCTTTTGGGAGGATCTTAAACAGACGTAAACCTTTTGTGGTGATCACAGGCTTCAGACCGGTTTAGTCGGCATGCACCAAATCAGTTCAGTCTGGAGAATGTTTATTGCTGAACTTTGGTCCAAAGCGAGGTGCATTCATTTGCAATTCCCCCCCTTTTGAATACATTTATTTATGCAACATGGGATAATCTCTTTTAGTTTTCAAGTTTAACTAAAGTTTTTTTTACTCAGTAAGAGTATGAATATATATATATATATATATATATATATATATTTATATATTTATTATTTATATATTTATTATTTATATTTATTATAAATATATAAATATATTTATTATATATAAATAAACACACATGCATGTATATATTTGAGGAAAATGTTTTTATATGAAATATAAATATACTGTATATGATATAAATTATATGTAAAAAACATATGTGTGTATTTTTATGTGTGTGTGTGTAAATATATATATATATATATATATATATATATATATATATATATAATCTATATCTGTATGTGTGTTTATACAGTGTATACACAGTACACACACATATATTATACAAACATAATTAGTTGAATTGAACTGCACTAGTATAACTGGAGATATTTCAAGAAAAGGTATCTAATTATAATGTGTAGGGCTCAAGCATGTTACTTTATGAATGCGAAACCTTTAGTTGAACAGCAGCTGATTTAGTAATTGTTTGACGTTTGAATTTGAATGTTTGTAAGACTGATCATCGAGCGTTTTCACACTTGACTCAAGTTCGTCCATCTCCAGTAATGTCCTGCTGCTTTAGATCACATCCAGTTGTAATGACTGATGAAACATCTCTTCACAAAGACTAATGAGTTTGTACTAAAGTTTGCTCAGAAACGGATGTCAGATCATAACTGAATTACCTTCTACTGTAAACCCTGGAAAATGGAAAAAAGTAAATATTTAGGCCACTATGATATTAGATTTTTTTTTACTTCATTCTTCTTGGAGGTCGGAATGAAGTTGAATAATAATCTAAAAAAACAGAGCCATAATTAGTCTACTTTTAAGGTTTCAAATATGTTTTTAGTGAATAAAATGTCAAACTTTGGTTGAAAGAATGTTACATTATCATTCAGCGTAACACAATATTTTTGTACAAATTCAAACAGCTTGTTCCGAATATTACATTTTGACATGTCTGTGGGTAAATTTAGTAATTCAGTGAAATAAGTGTGATATTTATTTTTGCCTCAGAACAGTAAGAACTAAATTACAATTCATTTTACTTTTTTGACGTGTGGGGGGACAACAACGATTCAAAGAATTACACATATTATAATTCTGAGTTTTTCTGTCAGTATGGGCTGCTGTGTGTACTTTAATGAGAGAAAAAAAGAACTTAAATTATTTTAGCAAATGGCTGCAATATAAGAATGTTTTAATTACATTTTTACATTTTTATATATATATAAAATTAAATTATCTTAAGTTAAACTAAATTAAATGGATAGCCCTAACTTATTGTAATTTTGAAATAGTATCATTATTAAATAATAATAATGATAATATTATTAAATATTTGATATTATATTGTTATATTATTTTATATAAAATATATATTTGTATATATTATATCATTAATATATATTATTTTTTTATTATTAAAATAGTATTCTTGTTTTGAATGCACACATAAATAGTATTATACAATATTAATATTCATTTATTATATTAACATATATTTTTAATAATATTCTTATTTGATTTATTTGCACGCCCTTGTGTTTGACTGCATGCAGCTAGCAGTTTGAAAGAGTATTACATCAGGGAATTTGAAGGCAGCATAATTGCCTTACAAAAGAGCTTTGCAGTAAATGTTTACTGCTAGTCCACTAACATTATCTGCTATTCTGAACAGCAGCCTCCTGCTGAGACTGGGTTTAACATCATGCTCAACTCCATCTGCTTTATTAGGGCATATGTATATATATATATCATATCATTATGAATATTAACCATGTTTATGAGATAGTGGTTCAGCAAAACACCATGTGAACTCGTTTACTGAAGATGACAAATAAGATGATGCTTGGATGTTAAGGGCCTGGAATTATTATTATTATCTTAATTATGCATTTTTGGCATTGGCAGCTGTTTGTTCAGGTTACTTTGGGCCACACATCTCGTAATAGTGCAGGTTAATGTTTTATAGGCTGTGTAAAATGCTAAATATTTCTAAGATTTAACAATATGGAAATTTGGTATTTTCGTCTTCTTTCTAGAATTTTACTGTGAAACCAATGGAGACTTGGTCAATTTCCTTCAGTTTAATATGTTAAGAAATCTATTGTGCTTCATTTTGTAATATTACTATCTATCTGTCTATCTTTCGCTAAATGAACTATAGTGCACTTTTTTATACGGTTTGCAAATAAAATTTTAAATATGTAACATTGTCTTTCTCTTCCAGACAAGTATACCTTGTCATTGTCATCCAATCAGATGCTCTGTAGAATGAATAAGCCCCGCCCCCTGAAACTCACTAAGAGTGAATCTTGGATCATGGATTGCGACAGATATATTTCACGTTTATTCTCAGATGATTGGTCCAGTTCTGGTCTGGAATGTCAAAAGAAACACAAACTTGCATTGAAACAGACTTTGTTGAGGTCACTGGAGCATAGAAAGATCCACAAGCTCTTTTTGTATCGAATGCCCTCCTGCTCTTCCTGGCCTCTCTGAACCCTGCGCTGTCCAACCTTGGGTGAGGAATTTGGGCGTTCATTCCTATCGAGCCATAAAAATCTGTTATGATGTTTTGGATTGTGTTTACCAGTCTGTGTGTGACTGAACAGTGTGTGTGTGTGTGTGTGAGGATGGTGAAGAACACATCAGTTTTCATCAAGCATTGTGTAAACTTGAATTTATCTGTGAAGAGACCCACGGAGTGCAGGATCCATCATCCCCTGAAAGTCTCCTGCAGTTTCTGGATGGTGTCTTGTAAATAATCTGATTTCTGAACATGTCCGAGATATAGTTTTTGAGTGGCATTTCAGTGAAAAGTGTCTCTTCAGGTTGGAGTAGTGTCTTCTACCCACGCTGATTAACCAATTACTGTGAATAATACCGACCTGTTCTCCAGGCATCTTACATCGAAGCGGCGTGGTAGAGAGATTACAGTTTGATTTGTCATGCTTGAAGGCATCAGGGTTTAATCCTGCTTCCTCTCATACGCTGGACAGGTTGTGCCTTTAATCTGAACACTTCCCACTGTCAACATATAGGAGTAGAGATATGGTCAAGGATTAAAATGTTGTTCTAGGATCTTTTTGGTCCCAAATAGAAGCATCATTTATAAAGTTCCATAAAGAAACATGCTTGGAAAATACTACTTGTAGAGAAAAATAAATGCGTGGGAAACACATGTACACACCAAGTACATTTACATATTTATGTACTTAATAAAAATACCCTGCAATTGGACTTTAATACTAAATTGGTATACTTAATACACTTCAATTGTGCAGAAGTCCAACTGAATATTCAGTAGTCAGCATTTGAGGTGGATCAAGAAAGTTCTTCAGAGCTGTCCTAAGACAAGAACGCAAGTTGGTTTTAGGAAAACTTTAATGAAAGGTTTTGATCCACTTCATATGTTGACCACTAGGCTATATACTATTACTATACTATTGTGACACATATCCCGGTTTAATACTGTAAAGCTGCTTTGACGCAATCTGAAAAGTAAAAAGTACTACAGTATATAAATAATGACGAACCTTTATTTTTAAGTAAAGAAGCTTTTAAACTGGAAATATGAAGTGCTTCTAGAACACATGGCTGGCCAGTGTAAGTGTTTGTTACATTTTATCTTTTTGGGTGAGAATGTGCTTTCCTGATATTGTTGTTTTACTCTTTATAATGTCACAAAATGACTGGTACAAACCACAGCCAGACGCTTCAAGGCCATCTAATCTTCCTGAACTGTAAAACTACATTGCATATTTTATGTAGAGGATTTTTTTTCTACAGTCAAACATCCACATCAACACAATTTACCCTTACCTTTTTTTTTAAATGGAAACAGTGCTTCTACTGTATTACAGAGGTCCTTGTCTTTGAAGTGGCCTTAGATGATGTTAAAGGGGTCATCCGGTGTTAGATGCACTTTTTCAAGCTGTTTGTGTACAAAACCACCCTACAATGAGAAAGATCCACCAGTAGTTTTCTTTTGATTTAATAAAAATAAGTTGCCCCTTCTGAAATCAAGCCATTCTCAAATGCA
>JAUCMU010000057.1:1119656-1130140 GCA_032275025.1 Enteromius treurensis | reverse complement strand
AAGGATAAACAATGCAGATTTATTTTCACAGCCACCTTTGCTCAGATTTACCAAGGGTGCCAATATTAGTGGAGGGCTCTGTACTTTAGTTATGCAAAACATACACATCACATTATTATTGGGTACTTTGATAATATAATTACTTACAGTAGAAGTGACATCATTGATTGATTAGATACACAAACCAATGGATCGATTGTCTAAACCACTGTTGAAATGAACCAGTTTGTGGAATATAATCAGATTACCCTGCTTGTCTCTGGATAACAGGTAATAATGTTATAATATTCTTGCACAGACTGATCGTTTTGCTTCATAAGACCTCAATATACCGACAGGAGCCATGTGTATTAATATGTTTTCTGATATGCTTTAATAAGCTGATTTGTATTTCATGAATCACAGCGGATCTTCAGCAAATAAATACATAAATCTTTACAGTTCTATTGACAGAAAAAAGTCATCTTAAATGGCCCTATGGTGAGTGATTTAACAGCCAGTATTTGTTTTTGGGTGAATTATGCATGTGAATGAAGGTATAAACAGACCAGTCAGTCCTCATGTAGTGTGGAAATGTCCCTCAGTAATGAATGAGCTGGACATACACTGACCAGATCTGCTTCTGTTCCTCGTTCATCACACGTCTGAGCAGCTCTTTTGGTTTTCTTGAGGACACAGTGGCTGCTGTCATCACTCGTGACACACTTCGCCGGTGGGAAATTATGACTCCCATTTACCCCTCTTTCTTCACCTGGCTCACGGAAAACAAAACAGAGACAGACTTTCCCCTCGGGCCGGACAGGAGCTGTTGTTTTTCGCTGTTTAGTCACTTTAAAGTTTGAGGAGGACACCCGAGAATATTCCAGCGCTGTGGCGTCTTTAGTAATAAGTGTGCTTGTATTTTTGACTTTTAGGTGGCAGACGAATTAAATCATGTTGCAAAAAACTAAAACAGACAGGACTTGATGTATTTTGGTGAAGATCATGTACAACGACAAAGTGATGACAGTATAAATATAGACTAGTGTTTTCAGTATGTGAGTGCAAGGGCAAGAAACGGCATAAAGACGAAGAAATTGCATTTTGTTCTTTTTATTTCTTTTTTTTTATTGTACTAACTAGGCTCTAGCATATATCTTCATACGGTTGAAAATATACTCAAAAATATTCAAAACAAAAATACATTATAGTATAAGTGATGAATAAAATTCCTAGTTATTATTGCATGTAAGATTTTAGCATTTCTTTATTTAATAAATACATTATATATATATAGGAAATGTTTTTATAAATATAACATTTTCTCTTTATGTATTTACCTTTTTTTTATTTACATTTTTTTTTTCATAATACATTTTTTATAATTTAATACATGTAGATAATGCTACTACTATTAAAAAAATAGTGATGGTTTAAACAAAAGACAAATCATAAAATTGCTTTGCATTTATTGTATTTTATTGTATTTATTTTTTTTTACATTTATTTATCTACTTACTTTTTTACATAGTTTTTTTTTGTATTTACCTTTTTAACGTTAAGTTTTTTATTCAATTTATTTTTGTTTATTTGTTCATTTTGTTCATTTATTTATATATTTATCAAGTAACCATTTTCAAAGCCTTGTGTGAATAGCCGAGTGCATGTGCATGACCATAAATGTATAATGCTAGCATATTTTCATATGTTTGCACAGATAATGTACTGACAGCTTCTAAAATGAGAACAAATTTAAACAAAATTACTTTTAAAGCGAGATTGCATGCACGTTTTATGTTTTAAAATGATGAAACAGTCTGTGTGTCTGTGCATGCCTAAAAGGTGCAGTACATTTATTAATATTGTATTTATCAGTCTACATAAACAGATACCTAAACAAATACCTGTGAAAACAAATAACCCATGATATTCAAAGCAAACTGTAACCGCAGTGAACATGCAAGGCTCATTTGACCAACATTTGCATAAAAATAAGCCTCACGGGACACCAAACCTCTATTTAGTTTCATCCCACACCATAATAATCTGTAACAGAGCAAGCAGAAGTGTTATCATACGTTATTACAGACGAGTATCGTAAATCATTATATAAGCATGGCTTTTTAATGATTGCAGATTGATGCTTTCTCTTTGTTGGATGGTATTACTGCATGCGATTGACGTCAGAGGCGCTTGATTAATGAAGAGATGCAGTCAGCCATCAGCTATCTGTGATTTTATCCTCCACTTGCATATGTAAGAAGGTCCAGCACTTAAAGCCTGGATTAAAAGGGCTAATACTCACTTCTGCTGCATCACTCTGAATCACTGTGGCTTGCATTGCTTGTTTCTAACCGAACAAATAGGAGTTTCCCAGTTTTGTGGTTCCCTCGTCCCCGGAGAGGCTTTGTCAGGATAGTGAATTTAATTGCATGTGACTTTGTGCTCCATGCCAAATGCTGTAAGATCTGCTGGGACTGACAAGAGGGCTTAAAAGGGAGAGTATCTCCTCAGTGGCCTGCACATGTACTGGATTATCGGACATTTGTAAGTGGGTAGATAGTGTTACCCCTCCCTAATTTTCCAGCGTTTAGCGTCTACCTCTCTGCAATTTGGTCTGTCCGCCCGCCACGGAGTCCTGTTACTCGGTAAGAAATGACTCCTGGATAAATCCCATAATCCATCCGTTCCGCCCTCCTGCGTGGAGGTGTTTTTCTGGGAGAGGCAGTGTACAGCGATGCAATGGCCACTGCTGTTAAAAAAACAAACAAACAAACAAACGAAAAATAAATAAATAAAAACACACACAGCAAACAATGAACATCCTGACCTCTGCTTATTTGTGTCTTCTTCATTTAAAAGGCTGTGAATATAATAATGGAGGCTGAAATTTATGCTAAAAAGCTGATACTACTTGATATGAATGACTATATTTATTTTTAAACATTACTTGCATTTTTTCTGTTTTTTTAGTTGTTTTCTTACAATTAACTTCTTTTTTTAATAGTTTTATATTTTACATATTTCCCATTAACATTATTATTATCTACATATTATTTTTACTTTAATTTATAAATTCTAATTTTCTCATTTAGTTATTAGTTTTTAAGTTTTTAAATGTATTTACTTTTATTTATTTAACAATTTTTTATGTTTACAATTTACATTTTATCTTCGTTTCTTTAACTTAAAAAAAGTTTTCATATTTGATATATTTACTATTATTATTATTATTTACATTGTTTATTTTACATTTATTTGTTTATTCATTTATCATTTTCAAAGTTTAATGTAGCTGAGAGCAAGCTGTGATTATACAAACAAAGTCTGAGAAATTTCTCTCTAACTCTGTTCAAAGAAAGCTTTGTTTGTCGTGCTCTGCCGAAATTCATGCCGGAAAGCTGACGCTGCTCGGATTATTATCAGCAAGACCCTGAAATTGCTCAGATTGTCCTCTTGCTCCATTTTGTCATTTGATCCACAAGTCGCTTACAAGAAGTCCACCAGTGGATCAGAAAGTTATTGAATCCAATTCAGAGATGTTCTAAATAAGATCCTGCTTATTTATTTGCTCCATTTCTTTCTAATAATCTATATAATAAATTGCAGTACTCAGTCCCAAACGTTTTTGTCTATATTTTTATTTTTCTATTTATTGCAGTTTAGGTTCTGTTAAAAGTACTGTACTGTCTGGTGGTACATCATTTGTACAACACTAAATAAAATTGCATTTTTTTATAAAGAAAATACAATTTCAGTCTTTCTACTAGGCAATGCAAACACGTTGAGAATGTTTAAAATCATAACAAATATGATTTAATCCTCTGAAGCCCATAGCCTTATGTAAGCAACAAATTTAAGTGAAAATGAACTGCATTTTCTTTTTGTAAAACTCTCCTCAGTGCCTCTGAAAAAGTCAGGGAATATATGCACATTCAAATTTTGCACTGTACAATTCAGGGAAAAGAGCAGCATGAGGAGTCTTCAAAATCACAACTTTTTGTATTCCACATTACTGATTTGGAACGACATTAGAGTCAGTAAAGATAATGAAAAACGGGTCTACTATTCTTTCAATAAATCAGTATCAAGAAAACATCTTGACCTCGTTTGGCCTCCTAAAATAGAAACATCACTTCCTGGCTAAGAAGAAGGTCATGGGATTTCAGGTGATGGTTCTGTTGTGTCAGGCAACATAGGTCAAAGGTTAATTTTGGGGTCAGTGGGCCAATTACATCATTATGTTGACGGAAACTGAAAGAGCAGGTGAGCAGAAGGACCTTCAGTGTGCAGGGGTCACAGCTGTGTGTAAATGTAGAGACACACCTCATTATATGTGGGTGCTGATGCTAGAAAACATTTCTTCAGGGACATTGCTCGCTAATCTAATGTGAAGTATCCTTCTCGTGTGTTTTTTTCAGCAGGGTTTCTGCCAGGAATCTGCACAAGCCAGTTCTCGCCCACGAACCCTTCACAGACTTTCTGAGGATTTTTACAAGCTACATTTTTCACAGTTTGCTTTGCCTGATAGAGCTCCTGACGAAGAACTAACCAGGTTAGTGGCATTAGGACTTTATTTTAAAGTGTCCATAATAAGGTAGTACTTACTAAGTAGTAGCTGTTGTACTTACATTAAACAAAACAAAATGTCCTTACCATGTGACTAAGTTATGGAACAGTTGTAATGATGTAGATGTAACAGACATTTGGTACAGACCGAGTCTGTTACACAGATACTTATGTAACCAAAAGATTGTCACAAATGTGTTCCAGACTTTATACAACGTAATTATAAATTAAAGTACACAGACATAAGCTACTTAAAATAAAGTGTATCAAGATTGTAGTTAAGTGTAAGTATCTGTGTAACAGACTCGGTGTGTAACATATGTGTAACAGTAGCTGTCTGTTACATCTACATCATTACAAACTCTAATTACAGGCTGCTCTTTAACTTAGTTACAGGTAAGTAAAATGTATTTCATGTAAGTACAACGGCTACTAAGCCCCTAATTAGCTAATTACTCTGTATTATGACACCTTCAAATGAAGTGTTACCAAATACTCTTTTCAAATTTAAGAAATTGTTCTAAACTCTTGAGCAGCAGACGGACAGAACTCTGTGTGAACTCCCATCAGACTGAAGCGTTAGTCGTTCCCACAGGTTTGATATTTTTATCTCTCAAATCAGTGTCATTCCAGGCAATATCTCATTTGTTTGTTAGATTTGTTTAGACTGAAGCCGGAGGGAAGTGACTCACTCAGGACCAGACCGTCCTTGTTTGGCTCGGACGGACAAGCAGCCACTTTTGTGCTCGTTTGGCTAAAAACAAACTGTGGAGTTCAATCAACTTAAATCTGGCTGGATTTTTGGGTGTGGGATTATGTGTTTTCTTTGAACACATCGGTGTGTGTGTGTGTGTGTGTATGTTTTCAGTGTGTTCCTGCGGTGGTCTGAGACTTTGGATCTCTCTCTTGCTGCACATTTATTTAATCATTCCTAATTATCGGCTTTAATTATATGCATTATACATTTTACACTCCTTTTCCAATTTCCTGTACCTTCTCTCCATCCAGAAAGCTGAGTTATCATCCCGAGCTCACGTAAGCCATGACGTCAGACGACTGTTGTCCATAAAAGAAATGTCTGGTGCAGTCGCAGAAAGCAAACATCTATAAAAGCCAATCAAGCTCTGTAATGAGGTGACATCATCAGGGTCAGGAAGACGTCACTGGCCTGTATTTTCATTGGGCAGCACTGTACAGGAAGAGTGATGCTTATTCAACAGGGACAGACAGAACCATGTTGTTCCTGATGTCGGCTCAGAATCACTCTCTCTGAAACACTTCTAGGCTTATAAATTCAGCCTCAATGAGGAACACAGGCTTTTTACTTTTTGTATTGTTCCTTATCAGACTAAAGTGAGAACTGCCACATCAGAATGACTGATGTGTGTGTGTGTGTGTGTGTGTGTGTGTGTGTGTGTATCTATCTTCTATATAATATTTATTATGTGTATACAAAAACATTCAGTATTTATGTATTTAAAATAATTACATGTATATATTTTTTTACATATATTATCATTATATATTATATTTTCTTTAAATACATTCATGCATACGTTTTTATTTATATACATAATAAATATGCACAATATACATTTGACAGTACTATATATGTATATTTGTATGTACATATAATCATTTATTTATTTATTCTTTACACTTACATTAACCTGTTAATACAGGTTAAACAACACATCTTTTTATTATATATATATATATATAATTAATTATTATTATTTTTGCATAATTACATTCACATTCTGTGCTAAATAACAAT
This sequence comes from Enteromius treurensis, assembly GCA_032275025.1. NCBI lineage: Eukaryota > Metazoa > Chordata > Actinopteri > Cypriniformes > Cyprinidae > Enteromius > Enteromius treurensis. The sequence goes on along the minus strand of JAUCMU010000057.1, from coordinate 1,123,815 downwards.
ACATCTTTTTAAATATATTACAACTATATATATATATATATATAATTTTTAAATATCTTTTGGACAATGTAAATATTATTAAATTTATATTATATTTGAACAAAATACAGCATCCTAAATCAGTCTGGAGACTCTGAGCACACAAACAGACTGACCTGCCTTTATAATGAGGCAATGCCTTGACTGCAGTCAATGATAATGGTATAATGACTCAGAGCAGCGATAAGAGAGTTTACTTAACTATCAGCGAGAGTGGAAAAGTGATTGTGTTGTATATTCAAGGTCGTTTTGTGTTTTAACCCTGAATCACTTCTGAAAGCACACAGCCTCCTCCTCCAGAGAGCAGATTTCCAGCATGTTAAACTCAGCGGATGTTCGAGAGCCTTTCTGAAGGGTTTCTGCTCTTTTACTAACTCTTCTGTCTATGTTTTTATTTATGTAGGGGCAGATTGCCAAAAAGGACTAAGTTAGATACACCCTCTAAACACATTAAAAATAGTAAGATTTCTCTTGAATTACATCTTTCCATTACACATGTCTTATTTAATCCCATTGAAGAAGTGAGGAACATATATGTATGCATGTGTGTGTGTATGTATTTATATATTTATTAAAATAAGTGTGAATAAAAAATTACAAAAAATAAAGAGAACATTTACATAAATGTTCATGGTCAAACTTTTGTCCTTTTTTTTCTTTTAAATCTAAATAAAATCTATACACTTTTACTCTTTACTATTTTTAATCTCATCCGACATTATCTTGTAACATATCTTAGCGCTGATTTAATTTACAAAAAAAAAGGGAAAAAAAAGAAAACTTAAGGTGTACTGTTTACTACAAAAAAACTATGTGACATTTAAAAAAAAAACATTTAATATGGTATTTAAAAGAAAATTAGTCAAATAAATAATAAATTAATGAATTAATTAATTACCTTTTTTTCATTTGAAATCTAAAAAATAAACTTAAAAGAATTTAGCATTGCAAAATAAAATAAAATAAAACAATTAAAATGATTATGTCGTTGAATGTGCATTTTATTTATGAAAATTTTATTATAAATTAATTACATCTCCACATATTTTCACCATAAATTTATTTTAAATTTAAATATATTTATGTTGTCCAAACTACATTTAAATGTTTTACACCAAATGTATTTTAAGATTGTATATATATATTTTAAATACAAGCTATTATAAAAAAAAAAAACATTTATTTATATATATATATATATATATATATATATATAAATGTTTGTTGTTTTTATAATAGCTTGTATTTAAATTTACATACATACATATATTTATTTGTGTACTTGGCAAACGTCATGAATTGTTTTTGTACTGATCTGTGCTCATAAACACTCCGGATCGAGGCAAGTACTCTCTAGTTTTATAAGTGTGCCTCTAAGCAGAGGCCTGGGGGTCGAGTTATTGCTGAAAGAAATTTAAATGGGTAAATAAAACAGTAAAGAGGAGTTTTACTGCAGTGCCACCGCAGAGAGAGGGCAGAAGGCAGAGAGCAATTATATGTACTATTGTTACTCAACAGAATAAAAGCAGAAATAAAAGTGTGGGGGGCATTAGTTGAAGTTTAAAAGCAGACTGCAGTGAGACAGCAGTACCTGTTAACCTCCAGCAGCCAGGTGAGACCTCTTCCCCTTCACTTTTGGTTCTTTATCAAGAAAACAACCTTTCCAGAACAAAGGTGTCACCTTTCTCATGAAAACAATGCTCTCTATTGTCATGTGTGTGTTTTTTCAGAGCTTGTGTATTTGTGGTCAGATGCTGCTTTTGTGTTTCCTTTCCTTTTGTAATGAACAATCACGGCTGTTTGGCTTTTGATTTGTTAAGATCTGAGGCCTCATTTATTAATGCACAACTAATCAGATTTGATTCTAAGTGTGATTTGGTCTTATGTCAAAGGTGAGGATTAAATCTGGATTTAGAGGCAGAAACCGACATGAAGATATATGTGTGCGCATGAATGAGCACATATTTAGAACTTAAAAGGATATGACAAAATAAAATAACAATAAAATGAAATCAAATGAAAGTAAAATTAAAAATGTAAAAAAAAAAAAAAATTGTTCTTAATACTTGATTTAAAAAAAATAATTTTCTTAAATAAATTAATATGCATTATATTTATGAAAATGCATTTATAAATTACTTATATTTAAATATGAATATATTTAAGTTGTCTAAACTACATCTAAAAATGTACATTTGAATGCGTTTACATTAAATGTATTCTAAGATTTTATCTTTTATATTAAACCTTTTAAATTTGATACATTTGATCTATAATTTAAAATATAAATAATAAACAAAGGATATGACATTGAAAAATAAAATAAAACACAATAAAATAAAACAATTACAATTATGAAGCTGTTCTTAATACTTCATAAAAATCATTTGCACACATTAATGAATATGTATTATTTTTCTGAAAATTGTATTCTAAATTAATTATATTTTCAAATCTTTTCACCATTAATTAATTTTAAATGTATTTATATTTATGTTTATTTATATTTATCTTTTTTTAACGTTTTAATACATTTACCCCAAATGTATTCTAATATTTTATCTTTTATATTTACATTTTTTATATATTTATTTTACATATTATACATATATTTATGTATATATATATATATATTAATACAATTGTTCACCTCATATACATTTATATTTTTTATTTCGTTTAGTGCTGTTCCATCTTTATATGATTCAGCACTGCAGAAGGTTTTTTTTTTCTAATGATGTAAATGATTGTTCAATCAGTTTTAGCTTTGCCCTAATCATTGGCTTAAACTTCAAATATTAGTCTTTTAAGTGCATTTTTCCTCGTAGCTTTAAACCAGCAGAGCATGGCGTCGTTCACTTGTGTTTTCCCCCCATGAATTTTACAAAGGGAACTAGCCGTTGTTTCTAGGCCTCAGGAAAGGATGTGTTTCATAACCACATCACTAAAGGACTGCCCAAGGTCATCAATACTTTGTTTCAGCCGAATTCACATGACGCTTGTATTTTCTTTGACGTTGTTCTGCTCACAATCCTTGTCGGGAAGTTTGAACGGCAGAATGATCAGAAACTCGTTGACCTTTTGGCAGATCCTACATTTATGCGAAACTGAAATGAATCTCGAGCAGGATGTGAAGGTTTCAGCCAGCAGTGTTTTCTTGTACTTCAGCTCAGTCGTAAAACAAAGCCGTAATCAAATGCTCTCACTTGACTGGAAACTTCTCTCATAATGAGGTTTTTAACGTGACAAACACACTCGTGAGGTCTGGAACTGCATTTGCATAGAGATTAATGAGAGATGATCAGAAAGATCGAATCACTGTCTTTGGGTTTTCCAAGCCTGCATAACCTCCTGGGACACATGAGATTTTATAGATTTGCCATTGTTTGCTTGGAAAGGTTGAGGAGCTGTGGTGCTTGTTTGGATGGTGAGTCTCTTTAAAGTCAGACTGGGAATTTTTTTTGGATGCATTCAGAGTCCAACTATTTCAGGCATAAGTTTCTTAGTGAGTTATGTGTGATACTCTGGGCGTTTTTTCCAGACGTTCTGCTTTTCAGATCTGCAGTCCGTTCTGGTATACGCAAAGCTGGTGTAAAACATCTCTATTCTCACGATAAGGATAACACGAGACATCCTTCAGAAAAAAGCACAAGAGACTGAATATATTTTAGCTGTAGCTTGGTGATGAGTTATGGATGCAATCATAATAATCATGACCTCGCTACTAATTAATGAGCAACTATTTGCACTGCTTATTTCTAAAAATAATGGAAGATTTTGTCCAGATGTGATTCTTTTTTTTTTGCTGGTTAGGCCCCGCCCACTTTGAAATCTCATTGGTCTGAAATTCTGATTCTAAAAAGGAATATTATTTGATTATTGGAAAGAATATTTTCTGCTCAGCAAAGGTTGATCAAAAATATAGTAAAAATTGTGAAATATTATTACAATTTAAAAGTACTCCTTTCCATGTCAGTGCATATTAAAGATGTAATTTACTCCTTTGATCAAAGCTAGACTTTCAGCATTATTACTCCAGTCTTTAGTGTCACATGACCCTTCAGAAATCATTCTAATATACTGATTTGCTGCTCAAGAAACACTTCTGATTATTATCAAT
>JAUCMU010000057.1:1101159-1119556 GCA_032275025.1 Enteromius treurensis | reverse complement strand
TGAAAAAAAACGTTCAAAGCAGCCCCATTGAAGTCAATGGACGCTGGGCTTCAACGGGGAAATGCACTGTGACGCTAAGGGAATGTATGAGAAGAAAATCAAGTCAGCCGGCCTGCATATTCTGAACGAACTCATCTTTGAGATGAACGTTTTCTAACGCATTTTTAGTCAATAAAATGTAAATATAATTTGACCATTAATTTTGTGACATTACAGGGGAAGCTGGGCTTCCCTTGCAGTCTTAAAAAAATCGCCACTGATATATATATATATATATATATATATATATATATATATATACACATATTTGCCGAAAATGTATTACATTTTATTTTTCAAGACTGTTTGATAATTATAAATAATTTACTAGAGAATGATAACTGTCTTTACTGTCATTTTTTATAAGTTTACTGCATCCTGACTGAATAAATGTATTGATTTCTTAAAAAAACAACACAAAAAAGCATACAAAAACCCTTGCTGAGCCTAATTTTGAATGGAAGATGTGTTCTCTTTTGCCTACTTTAGACAGTCTACTATTAGTAAGTAACGCTGTAACTACATGTTAACTAGCAGTCATTAGAGTATTAGTAAACTGTCTGCTTTATATCACTTTATTTTGAGTCCACAACATACTGACTGTAAGGAACTTTACAAGTACATGTCAACTTATTCTACTAACCCTAAACCGACCCTAACAGTCTGCTCTGAGAGATCGTCAACGTGTAGTTACAGAGTTACTTATAGTTAGTAGACTGTCTAAAGTGGACCATCAAAATAAAGTGTACCTCTTTTTTCTGATAAGATGATGAATAGGACGCTTTCTGGAGCTGTCTTTCATCAGACTCGATCTGTGTTGGTAGGGCTGTAGGTGTTTCTGTGGAAGGCTGATGTTCATGATGGATTGGCACAGTGGGTGTGAGATTAGGCAGGATTGTGGGAACAGAACAGAAACAGAAAGACACTGGTGCTCTGAGTGTTTTACGGTCTGTGTGCAGCGGCTCAGGGCCGAGTGTGTAATCTGATGCCATCTTACCCGTTTACAGCATTCTTACTATGATTAGTGCTTCAGAGGAATGTTCTGGCTTTCGGGTTTAAGCTCCATCCGCAGCGTTTAAGACAGAAGTTGATTTACACAGAAAATAGTGTTGAGTTATATTTTCGTAATTTTACTTTCCTTTCCGTTTAGCTAGCACTGGGGGGAAAAAATCATGTTTATTAAAGCACTTACATTTTTCAGTTACAAGTTAAATTTGTCAGTTAAAATTCAAGATCAGCAACTTTCATGATGAGGAAATTAAAATATAAATGTATCTTTAAACACAAATAGTTAGTAAATAATTCTGTCTATTTTTTTACATTTCTTTATGTTGATATAATTTTAACATCTCTCTGCTATATTATAATTGCGACTGTAAATTGTGTGTATTTGTACGTTTATTACCTTGCTCTGATTTCCTGACTGTTTCAGAGTAAATAACTAAAATTAAGATTATTGGTATGTTTTACAAGAAAATACTATTTCTGTCTTTCTGCTTCTAATATTTGTGTTTAATTCAATGTGTTATTTGACATTTTTATGAATCCTGCCAAGAAAAAAGCAAATTTTTCGTAATTCTGAGTTTATATTTCACAATATTTACTTTTTTATAATAATAATGAATTTATAAATCACAATTTTGGCTTTGTTTTCTTAGAATTGAGAGATATAAATTCACATAAAAAGTTGTAAGATAAAAGAATGTGAGACTATTGTTATACAATTGTTATATTATTGTAATAAAAAAATATAAAATAAATGTAAAAAACATTAATAAAATTCATTAAAAAATTGTGGGATAAATTCTAAAAATATTAAATGCAACACATAATCTGTTACAAATGTATAAACTCAGAATTGTTGTAATAAAATAATGATGGAATGTCATAATAATTAAAAATATAAATAAATAATAATTGAGATAAGTCACAATCAGCTTTTTTATTCGATGCAGGAAAAGGGTTTCCAGACATTTCTCTCTAACCCTTTGTGAAATTGACTTGCCATTTCTGAGTGAAAATAGTTTCAAAGTACATCCTACAGCAGTTTTTTCAGTGTGATTAATGTCTTGCACTCTCAAAAAACAAACAAAAATAAACAAATGAACAAAAAAAGCTATCACTTGGGCGGTACCTTTTCAATATTTAAGAACATTTTCCATTTAGGTCATTAAATGTCCATTTTGGTTCTAATGCATACCTTCAAGGTACTTCAATGCACCTTTAGGGGGAAAAGGTAAGGTAAAGAGCCTCAAAATTCAGTCAGTCATAGCTTCCTGACACATACATACATACCGACATTTATCTCAAAAATTCCTGAAAAGTCTCCCTGCTCCCCTTTTTCATATAAGTACTCATGTTTTGCTCCCATCCTGAACTTCCACAAACTCGATAAGCATCTTAAAGATGGCGTGTGAGCCTGTGTGTTTTGCAGCGGGTACGTAGGGTGCTGCGCTGACCAAACAAACACGGCGTGGAAGTCCAGTGAGGAGCATGCAAACCTGAGCCAGTGTTTAGAGTGGAGTCAAAACACAGCAAAGATCCAGAGATCCTATCTGCCTTTCTGATATTACACTGCTCTGTCTAGTCTGTGTAAGAGACGGAGGATTGAATGTGGTCTGGTACTGCTTAATGGGAGTGTTTTCATGATTATTATGGGTGAGGTGGCTTAGGTGACTCTGGCCTCTGTGTTGGCCAAGGAATTTCTATGGCTTCCTGTGGTTAGAGCGGCACAAATTGTACCGACTCTGGATTGCGAGGGTTTCAGGTATGTGCTTGAATCCCGAATGCATTCCTGTTGATCTCAATGTTAGACGCTGGACTCGCTGTTAAACTTTCTGCCTTCAGAATGGAGCCATTGCGTCACTTGCTCGCCAATGGATGCTCTGCAGTGAATGTGTGCCGCCAGAATCCAAACAGCTGATTAAAAAATCACAAGAATCACGTGAGCTGAATTGCTATGTGTTTGTAAGAAACATATCCATAATCATGATGAAAAAGTGGCGTGGTCTGAATCAGGAAAGAAATCTGCACAGATCAAAACAGCTTTAAAGAAACATGTGGGAGGATTTTTATGTGAAAGACAATATGAGATGGACTTTTTGGTAACTTTGGCAATAGGTAACGCTTGGTAAATATTAACTATGACTTTCCCCTCAATAAATTCTTAATTTGCTGTTTATTAATAGTTAGTAAGGTAGCTGTTAAATTTAGGTATTGGGTAGGATTGGGGATGTAGAACAAGATGGTGTTAAATAGCACTAATAAATGGCTAATATTCTGTTAATCTTCACGCTAATAAGCAACTTATAGGTTTAACCGTAAAATAAAGTGTTACTGACTTTTTTACTGGAAGAAACTTTCTTATGGATGCTTAATAATAAACTAATAATAGTAATATATACTCTTACTACTACTACTACTACTACTATGTTTTTTAGCACTAACAATAAACTAATAACAGTAATAAATACTACTACTAATAAAAATAATCAGCACTAATAAATGGCTAATAATCTAGTAATATGCATGCTAATAAACAACTAATATGTGTAACTGAGTTTTTTTACTGGAATAATTTTTCTTATGGATGCTTTATAATAAACTAATAATAGTAATAAGTACTACTACTACTACTAACTACTACTAATAATAACAGTTATCACTAATAAATGGCTAATAATCTAGTAATATGCACGCAAAAAAAACAAAACAAAAAAATAATTAATAGGTGTAACCGTAAAAAAATATTACTGACTTTTTTACTGGAATAATTTTTCTTATGGATGCTTAATAATAAACTAATAATAATAATAAATACTACTACTACTAATAATAATAATTAGCACTAATAAATGGCTAATAATCTAGTAATATGCAACAATATGCTAATAATCTAGCAATATGTTAAGAAGCAACTAATAGGTGTAACCATAAAATAAAATATTGATGACTTTTTTACTGGAAGAAGCATTATTATGGACGCTTCTTAGCACTAATAATAAACTAATAAATACTGCTTCTACTAATAATAATTAGCACTAATAAATAACTAATATTCTAGTAATATGCATGCTAATAAGTAACTACTAGATTTAACCCCAAAGTAAAATATTACACACTTTTTTTTTTACTGGAAGAAGGTTATTATGGATGCTTATTAGCACAAATAATAATTCTAGTAATATGCATGCTAATAAACAACAAATGGATGAAACCGTAAAATAAAATATTACTTATTAAAAGCGTTATTGTGAACAAAGATGCAGCTTTTGGCTTCACTGATTATCTGGAGTGGTGTGTATTATTGTGATGTTTTTATCAGTTGTTTAGACTCTTGCTCTGACGGCACCCATTCACTGCAGAGCATGCAGCGCTTTCCAAATCTTTTCCTACGAAGAAACAACAGCTTTATTTCTTGGACGGCTTTAGGGTGAGAAAAATTGTCAACAAACTTTCATTTTCGTTTCAACCCGAGTGGTGCAACCCTACCCAGATCCCTACTGCAGCAGTTTATACAAGCACGAGCCGTCCGTTTGTTTGCTTTAGTCTGACTTGGAGCACGATGAAATGGAACGCCCCACTTTCATCCGATTCCTAAACAAGACAGTGAGATACAGAGGACCGAAGAGACTGAAAACTGAAGCAAAGGCACGCCTCCATGCAGAGAAATAAACACAGCCAGTGTTAGGAACGATAAAGCCACACGCTCGCTAATTAGTCCCTCGTTTGGAGGAAAAGACTATCAGATGTAATCAGAAACCTTCCTCTTCGAATCTGATTAGGCGCTGACCTCAGTCATGTCATAATATGTCAATACGTGGTCAGAAATGACATGCCAAGCATCGCCGCCGTGTATATTTTCAGATGAGTGCCCAAATATACACAACGGAGTAGAATCTGTGCCAGCGCTTGCTTATGAGTTCCCTCAAGACATGTGCAGCAGTTAGGGTGAAGATCAAGTCAAGAAATGGAAACTTGTTCCGATTCCTCGTGTTCCATGTGCCGCAGGGCTTTATCCTTGGCATCACCTCACCTGCGGATAAATAACATGACTCCTTTAACAGCGGCAAGGGTAGGCACTTTCGGAAACTTTTAGAGGTGTGCTGGAGTGAGGGGAGCGGAAAACCCTCGGACTTTGGAGAAGGGCTTTATCTGCCCTGTATTACAGCAAGACAAGTGCTGTCTCCCTCCATTTCCCTCTGTCCGTTCCCGGGGAACAGCTGCACGCATGGTTTTCTCCTCATTTGCTGTGAAAAGTGGGAGCAGTGGTTCAGGCATGATTGGAGCCGGGCCGAGTGGCTCCTCATCTGAGAGTTTCCATGGGGCAGGCACGTTTGCTGTAACCAAAACACCATGTGAGGTTCAGCCAGAGCACTGAACGTTCAGCTATCTTCCGCCCCGCAGGAGTGTCCCACTTGCATCCCTCAAAAAGTTGAGGAAAAAAGCTAAATGGATGATATAAAGTGGATTATGCTCTGCTTGCAGTACATTTTAATATACTCTGAGATATTGCATTGTGCTAATTTGCATCTGCACTGTTACATAAAAGCTACAGAAATGTTAGAATGAAGTGCCCCTATTATGGGTAATAAAAGATTGGGCAACAATATGCTCATATTTAATGTTGTAACGACTTGGGCTTCATTTTAAAATTGACTCCGTTCAATGATTTAGACTCGACTCTTTCTTTTGAGAGACAGTAACTTCAGACTTAAAACTTTGCAGGATCCTTCCATTCAATTACAGCTGTGTAACATACTGCATTAAACATAACAGGGTATGATCTTTATTGTTATTTAGCATTGTTAATATTTGATACACATAGTTGTAACATTGAGAGAACATTCTCAGTATTTTTGCTTTAGCATTCAAAATCACACGAAGAAAATGTTCCTAGAAAATGTAAAATAAACATTTAAATAACGTTACATTTGGGTGGAAATAAAGTTAGTACAATTGTATAAGACATTTTTGGCAATGTTTAAAGAACATTATGATCATACATTTGTTTTTATAACCTAATTTTGGTACATGGGAAAGAATGTGTGTTAAATAGAAGCAAAATTTTAAATGCTTTTCAATAAAAAGAAAAAGGAAGAAATCACTTACTGCGTCTTTAGTTTATGCAAAAATTAGCAGTTGCTGAAAATGTTGTCACCTTTAGGCCATCAAGATGAAGATGAGTTCATTCATCAAAACAAATGTTCTGTATTCCAACATCCTCTGCAGTGATTGGGTGCTGTCATTCATATTTAACAGCAGTCTTTTTGCGCTCCCAGTCTTTTACACTATTTGAACTATTCACACTACTTTCAAATATTTACATATCAGGATGTAATGTTAAATGTTATGCACTGAGGAGCACACGCACCTTTTTAAACACCTAACAGCGGTCATAAACAACACATTTTAGTTTGAAGTGCTTACTATAAAACGTTTTCATGTTTAAGACGGACTGGGTCGTGCACTTTCACAGCATGCACTGCGGCTCAGTCTGTAATCTGCTATATTTCAGATTTTTTTTGTCCATAGAAATATGCTATTCACTACTATAACGTGTTTCTGGTGGAGAATTTCCCAATAAAATTCACTGCAATTATTTTCTCTATTGATTATAATGACTTATTTGCATCCCTAACTGAGATAAATAGATATCCTAATCATCAGATTTCTCTGGTGTTATAAACCTCATTGTCATCTATTCTAAGTTGTAAAGCAGCGCTAAGCTCACAAATAAGCACTATGTTTAATAAAATGCTCCACAGCAGAATCCCGGATCCCAGACAGTGAAAGATTGAAAAATTCCTGCTGTAATTGCATTCCCACTCATGCCTTTTTTCAGTGACCATCATGAATACGTGTTGTCGTGATGGACGGCTGCCAGGATCTTTCTGTAGACGCTCAGCAGCCTTTAATAAAGACACTCACCTAGAGTCAGCGCAGTGTTTTTCTAACTCTTTTAACCTCGACCTGCTCTGCGGGTTTGTATGGCTTTATCCGATCTCGTTTTAGCACTCCATATCCTCACTCTTTTCCTGTCCCTCTCTCTTTCTCTCTGTGGGACTGATTAGCATCTTCTTTTTAAGTCAGGTCTGTAGCTTTGACATTCCTTAAAGGGGCAGTTCATCTAAAATTTAAATTCGGTAACAATCAGGTAGTTGAAAGAAAGAAAAAAAAGCAATGTTTATTATTTAAACCAGTATTGGTATACTTAATTAGGGTAGGTAGAATATTCACATACTTGCATAGTATCCCATACTTATCAACAGCTGTTGAAAGGGTACCATCATAGTAATCAAATGGTTATTATTGAATAATATATATATATATATATAAAATAATTTTTTTAAAAGGTCCACTTTATTTTGCTGACGGACGCAATCGCGCCAAACTTTAAGAAACTTTAAGAAACTTTAAGAAACGACAGGTTTTATGGCAAGAAAATCGAACACTCATTGGCTTTGCGTGTGTCATCTCACATTGCGACATGCAGTGTTTCAGGTGTGTTTGAATGATGCGTATGTGACTTCAGAGAGAATAGGGATAATAATTTGGTAAATTTTCAGCGATTGACGAATTAATTTTGGCTCTTCACCTCAATCTGTACAAACCTACTATATTCCGCCAGAGTGGACTGCAACTGCAGCATAATTTTGTTACTGCTTTTGACATTTTTGAAAAAAATAAATGGTTGTAATTATCTGTCTGTCATGTTTTTCTTATCCTGTACAGAGAGAGTTTTAGAGGTAGCATTATCATGCTTTACTGTTACTAAAATGGCAATATTCTGGAAAAAAACTACTAAGACCATAAATGGCCCAAACACATGGCAGTTCATGTCCAAACTTGTTCATTCTTGTTAATATCGGGATCTACCATCCTTTTTTTTTTTTTAAGATAGCTGAAGCTGTAGACTTCTGCAACTAACATACAGGTTTTTAGTTTTTCAAAGAACCAAGTCATCACTTTAGTTGAGGGGCCACACAAATGGTGAAGTTACGAGGAACTCATGCTTAGTTAATGATGAGAACCAGATTTTGATTTCAACAGAGTGCACATGCACAAGTTCTCACATTAGATGATAGACTGTTCTAGTCTGTATGCATGATGAGGGAATGTGGATTTTTGTAAATTCATTTAGTAATTCAAGTAGTTTTATCTGCACAAAATAATGCTATTTTTATTTTAAATTCATGACAATTTATGTTCTACAGTGTCACGCCCAACTGGAGCTGCCAGCTAGAGATTGTTGATGGCACTCCAGCTCTCCATGAACTCTATGTGTTTTTGTGTCTGTTTTCATACCTGGACTCCATTCCCCAGAATGCACCTCTCCTCCACAGCTGTTTCTAGTTGGGTTCAATTACTCAATCATTTTCACCTGTATAAAGACCAGTCTGTGTGTCTGTCTCTTCACAGTTTATTACATCGTCAACCTGGTTCCTGTAACTCATTTGTTTCTTTGTTCCTAGTTTGTTTTGTCATTTTCGATTTATTCGTTGCCGATCTTTGCCTGTTCCCGGACCTACGTCTTCGTCTCACCCCAAGGACTGTGTTTGCTGGTATTTGACTATTGCTTTGTTTATCGTTTACTCTTTTGCCTATGCCCCTGCTGATTCTGTTTGCCGGTGCTCGACTTTGCCTGCCTGACCCTGAGTATTAATAATAATATTAACACTGTTTGCATTTGAACTCGAACGCTTCAAGTCCTCATTTGTGACATACAGATTTATTCAATGTAGATGTTAAAAACTTTTCTTTCCCTTCTTTTTTTCTTGTGAACAAATTAAACAGCATGATCATGCGTAATAAATCATAAATCATGATGATGTACTATATGATGTAGTCATGATTCATAGTAATTCATGTACCTTTAACACAAAGTGTTACGTTAAGTTATTTAGAATGCATTATGCATTCATTATAATGCTTTAAGAATCCACTTATAATGTATTATATATATATACGAGCTTCATAGAAAGTGTTACCCAAATGATTAATAAAAGTTTATTGAGATACAGAGAACTGGACCTTTAAAATAAAGTGTGACTGCAAATTCATCATTTATTCACCCTCATGTGACTTTTTTGCTTAAATAAATAAAAATAATAATTTGTGCATTTTCCATGCAGGTTGGAAAGAAATATGAATTCAGAGTTGCATGAAGTAAACAATGACAGAATGTTCCGTTTTGGGAAACAATTTTTCCAAGTTGTTGTTGATTTATATATCATGGCTGTCCTGAAGGGTTATTGTTTTGGCTGCCTCGTTTAACTGACTACATTTTGGTTGGGCTCATATGTAATTACATACTCTTAGAAATCTTCACCCAAACTTATTTGCCTAATGCAATTAGTCTGCGAAACAAACCAGGCCTGTGTTTGAGAGTGCATGAATGACAGTGCAGGGATGTATGACGGAGGAAGTCAGAGCAGAACTGCATATTTAGCGTTCATGTCTGCGTCAGAGCATTGGAAAGCTTATGCAATGGCATGGGAGACTGGCAGTTTGTCCGCTGAGAAGAGCGTTGCCCAGGGAACGTTGGGTTAACCGCACACGGGAGAGTGGTCCAAAAGAACCGTGTCTTGATTGGGACGCTCTGGCCTGCCAGTGCTGGGAGTGACAAGCGGTGCCAGTGGATCAGAGCCGGCCTGCCACTGATGTTTAATGTTCACACATGCGCTGGGAAGCCCTGTCCAAGGAAACCAATTTGAGAATACACTTTAAAAGGGGGCACTTTTCCATCTGCCTTCGGTCCCTCGTCTCCGTCCAAGAGAAAAGCACCAAAAGACAGTATGAAGAAGTGAAGCGCTTAAGTTCATAATCAGTTTGTTTATTGACGGCACCGAGAGAACCTTTTGGCAATGCTGAGTGTGTAAGTACAACAATAAAAGCCTCATTTTAATTCTGTTAGTAGTCAAAACCTCCAGCTTGTCTCAAAGGCCCCCTTCGCATCTGGCACTGACATGCGAACATGCAAAATGGAAAACAGCACATACGTATTACTTCAGAGGTCGTGTTAACCGAACATTTCCGTCATTTATCAAATTTTAAAACCATTTTGAATGTTTTCCGTCTCTCTGACAGATCATAAAATAAGGTATCTGGTCGATTGCGTTTCCCGCAGTAAAGGATGCTAATGCAGATTAGAAGTGAATGGGAAGAGAAAGAGGTTTTAAAGCTCCCCTGCGAATACAGACTAGGAGAGAGACGCCAGGGAGGATTTGGGGAGAGAAACGAGAGATTCCGGGTGTATTCCAGTCGGATAATCCACATAACGTTTGTGTTGGGTAAAGCGGGTGATGGTGGGAAATTTACTACATGGTTCATCATATTCATTGGTAGAGTAAGATGTGTTCATGTAGTTGTACTGTATGTATAATGATACGCATTAGCATTTAAACTTGCTGGTCAAGCGCGAAGCTACTGAGATTTGTGAAAAGATGCATGCTAATTCTACTGTCTTTTCAGGAACTCGAGCTGCGTCAACAAGACGCTATGGGAATGCCCTCAGCGTGACGGCTCTGAATCGTGTGTGAAATAAGCCAATGATGAGTTGGGACGTCATGGCGGGTGAGGTTATTGGCCAGGAAGCATGTAAGCGCGTGGAAAACGCCGGCCAGATAGCTTTACTGTCATTCAGCGAAGCGCTCTATGTGTGTGTGTGACACTGTCCTAGTTTAAAAAGAAATAGAAAGTGTCTCTGTGTGTATCAAAATGTTTGTTTGTAAAAAAAGAAAAGAAAGTATGTCTAAAACACAACAGAAAACAAAAAGGGGCGATGGCAGGCAATACAGAGTTTGTGCAAGCCCGTGTTAGAGATGCATTCTACCCGATGATGCATGCTCACATGCTCTGTGTCGTCTGCCTGGGAGCAAAGCACGCTGAAGCAGCCCTCCAGCAAAAAAAAGCTTCCTTTGCGCTTACTACGCTCCCATAAGGCTCCCTTCAACGAAGAGGGAGCCTTTCTAAGCGATTCTCATGGCTATGGTCCCGCTCGCGCCGAGGCGGAGCGGCGGCAGCATTCCTGAGTGTCGCAGCTCGATCTCTGTGATTTTGAATATTATGAAGAGGAGTCCGGGACGCGGGTCCCTATCTCACTCCTTTGCCACGGGATCGAGCACCAGACAGGCAAGGAAGGAAGCGCGTCCTGCTACTTCCCCTTGCCAAGGCGGTGCAGCGCTGCTCCTCTCTGCGTCTGATCAGGAGATAGAAAGAGCTGAGGAAGAGAATGCGGTCTCTTCTTCGCCCCAGTATGAGGAGCTGTTGGAGGTCGTGACTCGAGCTGTTGCCAAACTTAACATCGAGTGGCTGGCCGAGGTTAAAGCTGAACCGAGAAAAAGCAAATTAGACGAAAGATTTCTATAAGCGCGGCCACCACCTTCAAAACGGAGCCTTCCTTTCTTTCCTGACTTGCACACCGAGGTGTCAAGATCATGGAAAAAGCCGTTTTCATCTCGTTTGTTAATTCCAGCATCTGAATGTTACGGAAATGTAACTGGAATGAATGAGAGCGGCTATAAGACGTTGCCTCGGGTAGAGCAGACACTCGCGGGCAATCTCTCTCCCGATTTGGCGTCATCTTTAAAGGCTCCGCCGCTGCCTACGAAACCGCTAAGAACAACATCAGCGTTAGTGGGCAGGGGGTACTCAGCAGCAGGTCAGGCTGGTACGTGTCTGCAAAAAATGGGCGTGTTTTACAGGCGTACCAAGCCGACTTGCTGAAAGAGCTGGATGAAGGCGAGCAAGTCAGTAGTGACAATATTAAAGAGCTTAGGAGGACCGCTGACCTCTCATTGCGTGCCACAAAGGAAACAGCTAGAGCTATTGCCAGAACTATGGCAGCATTGGTGGCCGCAGAGAGGCATCTTTGGCTGACTCTGTCAGATATGAAGGAAAAAGACAGAGTCTGCCTGATGGATGCCCCGCTTTCCCCAGAGGGTCTGTTCGGCGACGCCAAGAGGCTCGTAAGCAAGCGGCGGCGTTTCAGTGGTCCCTCCCTGCTGGTCGGGAGCAGTCCCATCTGAGTGCCAGCCCTCGTACAGAGAGTACAGAGACACACAAACACACATGGCGCTCTGTGGTGGGGCCTTCGAAATCACAGAAAGACTTGAGAGTCGTTATTCAAGAAAAGAAGAAGGCCCTGCAGGGTAGAAAAAGAAAGTCCTGATGTGAGTGCCACAGGACTTTCGAGTGCAGGCCCCTCTGGGGAAGAGTGGTACAATCCGCATTACACGGATCCCATCTCTCCTCAGTGCCCTTGGGAGATGGTTTCACTAACCTCGCCGGTGTTACATAGTTCGTTTAAAGCAGGCTCTGGTAATGGAACAAGAAGTCGAAACTCTTCTGAGGAAGGAGGCCATCGAGATGATTCCCCCTCACGATATCGAGTGCGGGTTCTACAGCCGCTACTTCATCGTTCCATAGAAGGATGGAGGGCTGAGGCCCATCTTAGATCTCAGAATATTGAACCGCTCAGTCATGAAGCTGAAGTTCAGAATGCTCACTGTGAAGCAAGTTGTAGCACGAATCCGGTCCTAGGACTGGTTTGTCACAATAGATCTGAAAGATGCGTACTTTCATGTATCGATCCATCCTTCACACGAGAAGTTCCTGAGGTTTCGGGGGCAAAGCATACCAGTATGGGGTTCTACCCTTCGGCCTTGCACTCTCACCCCATACATTTACGAAATGTGAGGATGCAGCGCTGGCTCCACTGTGACTCCAGGGCATCCGCATATTCAATTATATCGACGACTGGCTAATACTAGCACGATCGCCGGAAGAAACAAACAGACATCGAGATGTCGTTCTCGCTCATATGAAACGATTAGGGTTGAGACTGAACGCCAAGAAAAGTGTACTTTCACCAGCTCAGAGAATCACTTATCTAGGCTTGGTATGGGACTCGACCACGATGCGGGCTCATATGACACCTGCTCGACTAGAATCGATCCTCACCGCTGTCGTGAGAGTAAAAGAAGGCCGGTCACTTACTGTCAAGCAGTTTCAAAAGCTGCTGGGCCTGATGGCAGCTGCGTCCAACGTCATACCTATTGGCCTGCTGTGGTGGTGGATCATGAACAAAAGCATATCCCTGAGGGGAAACCCCCTTCGCATGATCAATGTGGGCCCAGTGCTGGGAGATCCCGCTCGCCGCATTTTGCTAGCGATGGATGCATCCCTCACTGGTTGAGGAGTGATTACGAGTGGTCGCTCAGCCCAAGGTCTGTGGAGAGGTCGCCATCTAGATTGGCACATCAACTGTCTAGAAATGTTAGCAGTTTTTGGAGCACTCAAACACTTCTTCATAGATGTAAGAGATCTCGGGCATCTGAATGTAGGAGCAGACATCCTGTCAAGACAGTGGCTGAGGCCCGGGGAATGGATGCCTCACCCAGAAGTGGTGGAGCAGATTTGGAGAAAATACCACAGGGCAGAGGTGGACCTCTTCGCAACTCGAGAGAATGCGCAATGTCTTTTCTGCTACTCTCTAGTTCATCCAGCTCCTCTGGGACTGGATGCCATGGTACAGACATGGCCTAGGCTTGCTCTGTACGCCTTTCCCCCGATCGCTCTGCTCCCTGGAGTTCTGGCGAGCCTACTGCTTGTAGCCTCGTTCTGGCCAGGTCGAGTTTGGTTCTCGGACCTGATAAACCTCCTAGACGGCCATATGTGGGAAATTCCGGTCAGGAGGGACCTTCTCTCACAAGCGGGGGGCACAATATTCCACCCCCGTGGTGGAGTTTGAGACTGTGGCCTCTGAGGGGGCCAGACTTTACAGACTTTAAGCCGTTGGATTGTGGATGCCATTAACATGTCGTATGAGTTCTCTGGACTCCTGCCGAGGCTAGGAGTCAGAGCGCACTCGACACACGGTGTGGCGGCCTCGAAGGCCCTGCTAGCAGGGGTCTCCATGGACGATTTCTGTGATGCTGCTGGGTGGCCAATTCCCTACACATTTGTCCGATTTTATGGACTCGATCTTCGAGTCACGAGCTCCTCTGTTCTCTCGCCCTAGCTGTGCACAAACACACATTAGGCAGGGATTTAAAAGTCTGGAGGCGCGGGTATCTCGTTCCCATAGCATCTCGTCGACGCAGCTCGAGTTCCTGAAAAGAAAGTCTCAGGTTATGTATATAACCCTGTTCTTTGAAGGAATGAGACGGTGTGTCTCAAAACCACGCTTTTGGCATCCCCTGCCGGCATCCCCTGCATGACAGGAGCTAACTGGCCGGCGTTTTCCACGCGCTTATATGCTTCCTGGCCAGAGATGTCACTCGCCATGACGTCCCAACTCATCACTGGCTGATTTCACACACGATTCAGAGCCGTCACGCTGAGGGCGTTCCCATAGCGTCTCGTCGATGCAGTGTCTTGTTCCTTCAAGGAACAGGGTTTTATACAAAACCTGAGACGTTTTACGCCTTCTGAAAAGCCCCGCTTTATTCATCTATTAGACTTTAGATCATTTCTGTTTTCACAGATCAACTTGGAGGGTCAGGAAAGAGTGAGGAGTGGAGAAATGTAGAGGAGAAGAAGTGTTTAACTGCACCTTTGGGCCTTTCTGCTTGGTTCTTCCTACCTGTAATCCTTCAGACAGACATGAGATTTGGCTTCAGGAACTGTGTCCTTCCACACGCTGTTGAACTCACTGTCCAAGGCGGCTAGACATGCTGGGACATTTTGAAGGGGGTCAGATGCACATATGTAACAATAGAGACCTTGGACTCTGCAGAAACTCATCCAATCAAATGGCTTAGCAGGAAGATTTTCACCCTAAAGATGGGTCACATGCAATAGCCCGTATTTGTGACCAGACAACAAAAGGAACCTAGTGTTGTGAGGCCATCTGTACCAAGGGAAATACTTAGCACTCTACATATGATATTATGTCACTACAAAGATCCTATATAAATAAACACACAAATAGACTGACAGATGGGTGTCTCTACAGTTGTTCAGCGCTGAAATATTCAACATCACTTATCAGGTTGCCTCTGTTGGGAGCTAAGGACTGCACTCTGACCTCACAATGACCTGGAAATTAATGTTTGTTTATGTAAGACGTACAACGTGCCAAACATTCCCAGCTTAACACATTAACTTCTGTGACATATCTGTAACCCATTTAACAACAATCTTACAGTATGTGGATACATATGGCGAATGTAGACTGTCCTTTTCATTAAACACTGTAGAGCACACATTTATTTTTAGCATCCTTATGAGAGCATGACTGACTGTGCAAGTATTTGTATTATTATTCATAGTGTGTATTTTTCCCCCAAGTGGAATGTTTCAGGATCTTTCTTTCTTTCTTTAACAATCCCACCACAGTTTCTCCTCCACTACTGTATATCTCACTAAGGTTACATTCACAGCTAGCAGTTATCCTAAATACACATAATTATGGTAAATTTTCAAATATTTACATTTTTGTATAAAATTTATTGACAGATTTACATCTTGACTTAATGAAGCAAAATCAATATAAATATTTTGTGGTATTCACCTTCTTTAGTTGTTTTCACACATCAACTATCTCAGACATCAGATATAAGCTAATATAATTAATTTATAAATTTGTGTGGCAACACTTTAATATAGGGACCAGTTCTCATTATTTGCTTGTTAGCGTGCCTATTATTAACACATTCGCTGTTTATTAGTACTTCATTAGTTTGTTAGTATTTGTACTACATATTCTGCATGACCATATTTTCTACATCCCTAATCCTGCACGTCCTGTCACATCCTGTTTTTGCTGAGTTTGACGTGTTCCTGGGTCAACATATTTTGTTTTAGTTTTGTTTTACTTTTAGTTTTGACCATATCTGTACACCTAAACCTAATCTGAATTATGCCTAAAATCATATTTAATGCTAGATGAATGAATGCAGCAAACACTGATTGTAAGCCTAAACTTCACAAAAATCTTAAACTGGTTCTTTAAATCTGATTGATTTATCACAATGTTGTTCCAGGGTCAATAAAGATGTCGACCCATGGACACGTCTAACTCAGAAAAATCAGGTTCTGCCCACGTTCTGACTTTGCCAAGTTCGATGTGTCCCTAGGTTAACATATTTTGTTGACCCTGGAACATTTTAATACAAAAAATATAGTCTTGACTTCACAAAAACTGTAAACTGTTTCTTCAATTCTGATTGGTTAATCACAATGTTGTCCCAGGGACGTGTTGCACTTGGTAAAATCAGGTTAGCGCACTTATCCTACCCGATACCTAAACTTAAAAACTACCTTAAAGCAGTACATTAGGACTGAAGTTAATGGTTTATTAATAGCAAGAATTGGACCATAAAATAAGGTGTGATCACTTGGGTAGAATGTCTTGGTTTTTAAGATAACACTAAAATCCATACATAATAGTCATCATTAAAGATTAAATAATGCAGGCATAGTGTCAATAAATTCTGCAGACAACAGTAAAACATTTCTAAGACAATTTGTTTGTTTTTTCTGAACTTCAAAAGGTCTTAATAAAAATGATCTGGGACATAAAAGTTAGCCTCAAACCCTCATGTAAAGTGAAGAGTTGTCCTGACTTAGAATCAGATATTGTATTGGCACATCATGCAGGCTATTAAATTATACTGGCTTTTGATGCAGGATTTAGGACCCTGTTTTAAAAAAGTCTATGAGAAACCCCTAGTACATGATTCCCACGCAATTCTCCTATCACTTGCAGCAATGTGGGGTTGTTCTTGGTCAAATTTAATTCACACAGTAGGAGTATAGTTAAATGAGTCATTCTTCTGTCTTAATGCACCATGTGTTCCTGCTCCAGGGAGCACATTCCAGTCAGGGATTGGTATAAGATGCCATTGTTGAAGTACATTAAGCCTGCAGCAGGAAAGACACTTTTCACTCTGTGATAAGTCATACAAGCATATTAGTCCAATTTATTGCAACCACAGACACTTGCCCAAGTAAACATGATTATTCTGCACTCCTCTATGTTGCTTTCTCTTGGAATGGGCGGTTCAGGTGGAGTTCAAAGGGCAGAGGGTCAAAGCATTTGAGTGCCTGGTAAGCTTGGGTTAGGCTGTCTGTGAGTTGAGCAGATAGGGGGTGAGGCAGACAGGTACAAGATGAAAATCTGTAGTATCTTTAAATTGCAGTATCTTTCAAGCAAATATTATCAAGAACAGTTTGATTATAAACTAAAATGTTTATTTCACTGCGACAGGGAAATTAAAAACACACACATATATATATATATATATATGGGCCACAAAGTTGTAACAATCTAAGTACAGTATTTATTCAGAGTCAGGCAGGCAGGGTCAACAACAGCATCAGGAACAATACAGACAATCCAGAATCATAAACGATATACCAGGCAAAGTCGGGGCAGGCAGCTAACAATCAGAAAACAGGGAACAGACCAAGATCAGCACACAGGAAAGCAAGACACGGAAAAATAATGCTCAGAAATGTAATCGGGGGAATACAAGACTTCACAATGTAGCGAATGTGAATGTGACTTAAATAGTCCTCCTGATAGGAACCAGGTGTGTGTGCAGTTCTTAGGCATTGGGTGTTATGGGAAATGGAGTATCTGAGACTGATGGAGATTTTCTGGATGGAGTGCCCTCTGGAGGGGCTTGTGGGCACTCCACATGGAAATCATGACAGCAGTATTCATAGTTGATATTTTTCTGATCGGCAAGTGCCATCCAATTATAAAATCATTTTCGTTCACTTTAATAAACAGAGGGAAAGAATTATTAAATTATATATAAGTTTGAAATCATGGTTGGCATTGATCTGAAGAAAGGAGTTGAGATGGGGATGCAAGTTGAACAGGGTGCAAGTGGAATTGTGTCAAACTTTGTTTCTAGTTTCACAAGTGTTAGAAATGATTTTGCAAGCACTTGTTTTAAAAGAGTGTGAGAAAAAAAGTGAAAGGCTGTTGGGTGTAAAGGCTGTTCCATTTTAACACAATTCAAGGCAAAGTTTGGCGGGATCCATTTGGGAAATAAAAAAACAATCATCAAGGGTGCAGAAAAACATCCTTCAAAGATTTAACAAAGGTCAGTGTAAATGCAGTTACGATTACATGCCTCTGATTAGAGCAATCATCACAGACCTTGCACTGACCATCAACAGCCAATCACATTTCATAATTCCACAGCACATGGAGGATATGAGAGCAGTTACAATCATCATTAGCCTGATGAGCACAAATTAGTGCTACACATACAATTTTACTGAAACCCCGTTTGCTCCAGAGACAAGATAAAGCGTGTTTGCAAGAGAAGAGAAGAGAAGAGAAGAGAAGAGAAGAGAAGAGAAGAGAAGAGAAGAGAAGAGAAGAGAAGAGAAGAGA
>JAUCMU010000057.1:1081824-1101059 GCA_032275025.1 Enteromius treurensis | reverse complement strand
CACCCGCCATGACGTCCCAACTCATCATTGGCTGATTTCACACACGATTCAGAGCCGTCACGCTGAGGGCGTTCCCATAGCGTCTCATCGATGCAGCGCCTCGTTCCTTCAAGGAACAGGGTTATATACATAAGCTGAGATGTTTTTTACACAATTACTTGAAGAATATCATGTTATGACTTCAAAACAATATTAATATGCTGGGAGATTCGAAAACTGTTGCTTTTGCAAATGTAAAAGGTATTTAAAAACGGTGCACAAAAAAATGCACAAAAGTTTTTTTATGAGATCAGGTTGGTTATATCACGTTTTAATATAATTCAGCATTTCTACGCATTTTATCCAGACAAGGAATAGAACCCATGACCTCGGCGTTGCAAGTGCAAGTTTTGCAATCCACAGCTATTGGTTTTGAGCTTATCTGCCTGTCTGATGTGTTCTGTGATGTTGTTTAGTTGTCGTCTATGTACCCGTGCAGTCTGGCGTTACATCTCACTTACTCATTCTGTGCTGCCTGCTCTCGGTAAGTGTGGTTTGGCAAAAGAGATGAACTGAACTGAAAACCAGCCCAGGACTTATAATGTCACATCACAACCGCATCATATAATCCTTCCACATGCACACATGATGCAAACCACTGCCTGTTACGTCTTGCGGATACATGTTGGATTTTGAATTAGGCAACTGTTAAAAAAGGACAGTAATTTAAAAACATTTTCAGTTAGTCAAGCATTTACTGTACATGTCAACTCACTCTACTTACCCTAAACCTACCATCTGTCAATAAAACACAAGATAAAGCAGGCAGATACAACTACCGTCATCATTTATTTGAAAGACTTTAATACTCCAAGTCTTCTGATTCAAAACGATTGATTTGTGAGAACAATAGACGCTGTCTCTGTCTTCCATGTACTTCCTGTCTGTGAGCGATTTCAAGAAATGCTGCTACAAGAATCCTTACGTCAACGTTGGTTGTGAAATGTCATTGGCTCTTGGATTGCATCATGCTGTTGTGAAAGACTATTGGTTTTTGTGTATCTCGTGATCGATTGCGTCATGCTACCGGATGCGAGTATGTTTTCTGAATGAGATGTTTTCCTGCATGAACGGAGCAGGATCATTTTTAGTGATTAAAACCTTGTGTTTTACTGTCTTCTTCACATAAAGACATTGTATGGATAAATACCTGTACAGTAACTGCATTTGCCTGTGTGTGTTTATATTGTAAAGAGGTGGGTAGGTTTAGAGCAGGGATGGGGTTTGGTGCTCCAACTATTTATATATGCATGCAAACCATTACATTAAGCCAAACACCTGAAAACAATGGAGGACTCCTTGCGCTGAAAAATGACTGAAAAGGGGTACCTTGAGTGTCGAAAAATGACGAGTTGAAGTGAGACTGTGTTGGAAATAAACTGTAACCAAAAATATAAATATAAATGCATCTGGTCAAGTAAGCTGCAGGGACTGGTGTTTACAAGGAGAGTGAACTGGCATAATGCCCATTAACCTATCTGTAATGAGATAAGGTGACCTTGAGATATGGATGTTATTTAGCCTCCTTTGCAGTCCTCTGATGTCATATTTTTGTAGAAAAACTTTGCTTGTATGCCTGTAGCCTGTATATATAATGCATTATAAAATAGTTTTAATGCATCAATAATGCATTAGAATACATTGTACAGTGGCGGACATAATATTAACCATGGTTAATACATTAAAACACTTATAAATCCATTGTTACACTATGCATTTTAAATATATACGAAGATATAATGCAGTACAATGCATTATTGTAATGTATTATACATAAAGTCATTAGGTAAAGTGCTACCATTTTTATTTTTACTATAGCTGATTTGACAACTGAAGTGTGAGAAAGTGAGACAATCTGGCAACGCGTTTTGTACCCACAAGGCTGATATTGCATGGAAAAGGGGGATATAAAAAATGTATCCATCTGTGCTGCCATCCACCCACACGTACATACGTCTACATTTGAATTTCCCATTGACCGCTCAATCATTTGTACACACAGTCTGACAGACAGAAAGGGGAATTTCCACAAGACCTCTGTGAAAATCCATATGCAAACCAATGGTTTTGTAAAATGTCAAAACTGGAGATCAAACCGAATCAAAGGAGTGGCATAAGAATTTGCTAGGGATTTACGCAGTAGTGGTCACATTGGTTGTCATTTTTGGGAGGGGAATAAATGGCATCATTTGGTAATAATAGAGTAAGAGAGGAAAAAAAATGTATAAGAGAAGCTTATTATGGCGAATGAAGTTACAAGTGATACAGCTTACCACAAATTTGCCTTACGTTATATGTAATGTATATTATATGAATTATGCGGTTTCATATGAATGTTTTGGGTGTGTAGTTGATCCCATTTCTTAAAATATATTTTGCTCTGATACACTACCAAATATAGTGCTTCAGAAGAACATACATTCAAGTTATGATTCCTAAACCCAAAACGGCAACTGCTTTTATTCAAATAAATAAAATCACATGTACTATAACTTTTGACATTTATTTTTTATTAAAGAGCAAGTACTAATGCAGTACTCATGTAGAGATGACTTGTCACCAGCAAGCTAGTGATGTGACTTTAACCTGCAAATTACAACTGGCAGCAAATTGGTATTGTTCAACTGTTATCAGTGTCCTGCATGATAGGCTGAAGTTTTAAAAACATTAAAAGTTGAGCATATGAAATATGTACAGTATATAATTTTGTCGTATCAAGGAGCCGCTACCAGTTTGTGCAGAATTGAAATCCTTTTGATTTGGCGATCACGCGTACAGTTCTGTGTAAAGGGAGAGCGTGTTACAAGATCTTACAAGACATTTGTCAATGAGCTCAGCATCTGTTGATGCATGTTGGCGCATGGTCTTGTTAGTCTCAATTTCTGCGCAGGTGTATACACCGTATACCCGCTTCTTTATCAGTTGGCTTTGCGGACCCACTTCTAAATCCCCTCTGATGTGCATTCTGTAGTGTCCTGCACTAGCCAAATCATGACAGCCAACCACAAGAGTAGCTTATCAAATTGTATATGATGTGAATTACACCCAGCGAAGGACACACCGGCTTTCTTTTAAAGACGATTGATGATTGCATCCGCGCCCACTTTGTTCCGAGAGTGATATAGATACTGCCTCTTCAACTACAACTTCAAATAAAGACGTCAACTAAAGTGAGCACTGTTTCATTACAGAGCCAGTGCTCGAAATGTGCAGGACACTTATCGTTTGATCTTTAGCGTTTTAGAGTCAGAACGCCAGTAACAGAGTAATTAGAAATGATACTACAAAAATCAGGCTACCAGGAGGGGAACCATGAATTACCTCTCACCTCGTCTGTCTCGCATGTGAGAATATGTCATGGGAGGCACGCAAGTCGTTAAATAAAAAAGCTAAGAATAATCAGTACATTATAAAATGAAAAGCATCAAAATTTTGTGCTCAGATGTTTTTTAATCCTGTAAAATATGAATTATTTATCGCAAAGTTTGCCTATCTATTGTGGCTAATAGTAATTTCATAAAGACCCTTACTCCGTGAAGTAGCGGAAGTGCAAATATTATTGCAATAATAACATATTGATAAATAATATTATTAATATTAAATGCAAGACTAATGTTTACAACAGGGTTTCATCCTTTTGCTTAAAAATAAATAAATTGGGGACTTCAATTAAAAGTATATCCACCATACCCCCAACCTTCATTACCCCAGCCCACCTGGAATATCACTTGTCCCACCCTGCATCTCCTATCTGGAGCTGGGCCTGATGTACAGTATGAGTCTAAAAAAAGTAAACATGAATTAAAGCCATTGAGCAGTACAAACCAAAAGTAAATTTAAAATGGACATTTGACTTAAACTTATTAGAAATAAAGGTACAAAAGCTATCACTGAGACAGAACCTTTTTAAAAGGGACGTGTTTGTACCTAAAGGGTCCATTTTTATGTACCATTACCTGGAACCTAATAGGTACAAAAGTGTACCTTTTCAAAAAAGGAACCGCCCCAGTGACAGCTTTTGTGCCTTTATTTTCTAAAGGTGTCAAATAAATGTTTTTGTGTACATAAAATATACATGTGTACTGTGTATATTTATTTTAAAAAAATGCATATATTTAAGAAAAATGTATTTTTTTTTATAAATATATATATATATATATATATATTTATAACATAATTTATATGAATATAATTATATGCATGTACGTTCATGTAAAAATTTTCTATATATATATTCTATATTTGTGTGTTTGTATATGCATAATAATAACGAGTCAACATAAATTTGAGGGACCTGCAATTTGTTGAACCTGGTTTAAACAGCAGATGTGATAAATGAAGTGTTTTGTTACAGAAAGTGCATCATCAGCTTGAACAAATAGGAAAGCTGCCTAGTTAGTATAATGACTGCTTGTTTCCCCTCAGGTCCTCCTAGTGCTCTTAATCAATGATGTTATCAATGCTGTGGAATCTTGCCCGCTTGCATCATGTGGAACCTCAGTGGAGACAGCTCCTGTTTCCCAGACCTTTCCTTCATGACAGAGCGGGCCCATGAACAATGCGTCTCTATGCAGTTTGTTTTCTCCAGCGATCAACTTGTTTTTAACATCCTCTGCATTGAGTGGTGGCAATGGAAAGAGTGGGCCGGGTCCTGGCCATGCTCGGGGTTTCAGTTCTGCTGCTTGAGCCCAGTGGACAAACCTGACAGTTCTAAGGGAGTCCCGTAGCCGCAGGCACGTACGCCAAGCATTGAGCTCACTGTTTTGACTGGGTATGTGTTGGGTGAGGGGGTGCATGCTTACTGTATGGGAAGTGGCAGAGCGGTAGCGCCAGGCTGATTTGATTTGCCGTTTCCCAAGACTCCCTATACTAAAATCTCTCCGCCAAAGCCAGGCCATAATGGTTTTGTTCAGTCAAGGGCAGCGGCAACATTGGACGAGGCGTGTTGGGAAAGTGGGCTTGGAAGAGCTCTAGGTGAAGTGCCAGGAAGTGATGACAACCGTGTGGTTTGTGGAGCGACTCCTGAAGAAAAGGTACACTTTGCTCTTGCCTCGTCACACAAATAGAGTTGTTTTCTTCAAGAGAGGAAAATATGACAGCTAATGCATCTATTGCGAGCATGCACACCACCTTCCCACCCACCCATGAAATTAGATGTTTTGCTAAAATATGGAACCCATTTTTTTGGGGTGGAGTACTTTACTTTGGTGTTCAGCTATTGGTATGGTTTCCACTGTTCTTACACCATTTTAGCCATGTTTTATGACATTCTCTACTAGAGCGGACACACATGCTTCCTTGGGCAAGAACACACCCCGAGAGAGCAGGATTTGCCTGATTCTTGCACAACGGACCTTTGCTCAGTCAGGATGCATGCAAGCGTAAGCGTCAGAGTGTTTCCGTCGTTACCTCGTTAGCTGGTTAGCTCAGCCTAGTGTTGGGATTTTGGGAAATGTCTTGGTGACCCTGGAAACAAAAGCATGACTTAATCAGCCTTTAAAAACAGAGACAGTGGCCAAGACGCAGGATTCAGCCAAGAGCCTCGCCGTTCACCGCACTGCTACATGCTAGAGCTGCAAACATGAAGGACGGAAAAAGTTATTGACAAGTATTGCTTATCCAAAATGGCGGGACTTTAAGGGATAGTTCACACAAAACTGATGCACTCTTCATGTAGCTTGACTTTCTTAACTCAGTAGAGCACAATGTGTTGGTCCGTAAACTTCTTTCGATTTTTCATTTTTGTCTTAACTGTACCTTTAGAAGAGGATGTTCTGCGATTAGGGTAATTATTCAGAGAAGCTCAGGTGAACAGGAAGTATGTTTTTCTTTTTTTTTTTTATTAAATGCAGTTGAACTAGGTTGCATGCATGGGCTTATCAGTTTGTGTACAAATTTGTTGCAAATTCATATGTTGCATGCAAAAATGCCAGTTAATAATTTTCACAGAGTCACTTCCTCTTAAGGCGAACAACATCACAGAAATAAATTACACATTAGGGAGACTAACAATGATATCATGTTCTATTTTTAGGATATGACTTTGCACATTTACAAATTTGACTGAACTGAGAAGCTGCAATAGTTAATGTTTCTTAGAGCCCGTCCCATCTGCTCTGTTACTCCAATTGCTATCACCACAACAGGAAATCTCCCAAGAGTTTGGAAATAATTAATAAAGCACCCAAAACATGGTCTGCCTTTCTTTTGGAGTTGTAGTGCATTAAAACGACTTCTTGGCAACGTTGTGGTGGTAGCCAGCAGACCATTACTAGGACGCCGACTCAGTTACTGTCTGTGGCTGGGGTGGTGCTGTGTCTTCTGAGCATAGATCTGGCTTAGGCTAACACTTGTGTGAAGTGGCTCCATATGGGCTGAGCCACCAGCATCCAAAACCATTGAGGTTGCAGCGGCAGTCTGACGCATAACAGCAGCAAGGGGCAGTCAAGTCTATTTTAGCAATTAGGCCTACATATAGTGGCTGCTGAGAAAATAAAAAAACACAGTGTCGCAATTGGTCAGTCTGTCAATACACTCACTACTGTTAAGTGCCTTTTTTTCAGATATAAAACATTCAGCACAAAAAGGGAGCCGAATCGTTATTCTCTCAAAAGAGTTGTTCATGAATGATGAATCATCCTGAAAGGCATGCAGGGTGTTCAGACCTTAGCATAATTAGCTGTATTTTAGATGGTAAACCTCAAGTGTATCGTATTCATGCTGCTTTATTACCTTCAAATGAATGGTGGTCTCAGTAGAAAAATTGATGACACCAGTATGACTTGTCATAGCATTAGCACAGATGTAGTTACATGCCATTAAATGTCATTACAACAATAGAGATATGATTGAGCCAATGAGCTGCAAACAAGCCAAAGCGAAGATAGTATGGTTTCTGACATGGTGGAAATGTGAAGCAGATGTACTCCTCTTATCCAAGATGCTGTCGGATGGCTTTATCAGCCCCAGGCCTCAGGGAACTGCCCCTTAACCCTGAACGCTCCAAGAACTCTCTACCCTTCTGATATTCAGACATCTGCTGCTGGTGTACCACAATCTGAGGTAATTCACATTTTCTTTCTTTTCACCTAGCGTGGTTTAGCCTGTAGCTAAGCATTTTACTTGTAAGCAAAATATTCTTTTGAGTCAATGACTCATTTTAACCAATTCGATCTGATCTGATCGATTAAAGGAGACTTCCAGAATACATTTCCTGATCATTTAGTCACCCCGATGTCATACAAGATGTTCATGTTGCAAAGAAATTCATCTTTAATAAGCATTGCTTGCATTGCATTAGCTCTACGATGCATGCGCAAATTCACACACATCGGGTTATCACACGGTTAATTCTTCGTCTGTGTATGTCGGTTAAAACAGGTACTGTAAGGTGAAAAACTGATTTGCTTCTCCGACTTAAAAATCATCAACATCATTGTTTTACTTTTTTCTTTTTTCTTTTGTGAAGTCAGTTTGACTTTCTTAGCATGTTTAATTTATTTCAGTAATGTGTGAGATCAAGCTAGCGCAAGATAAGCATTTGTGTTTACTTTTGTATTTGTCTTATCGCTTCACTGGATAAAGCTTCTTCAGCTGGGATCACGTAAAGCCCTTTGAAGCTGCAATGAAACTGCAATTGAAGCCATAAGCCACCACTGAAGTCCACAATGAAGAAAAATTATGGATTGTTTTCTTCAAAAACCTTAACTTCTTTCCCACTGAAGAAAGGAAGGTCTTTGATGGCATGGGGGTGAGTAAGTTATCAGGAAATTTGGTAACACTTTATTTCGATTGTCCACTTTAGATATTCGACTAACAGTACGGAACTTTGCGACTACATGTCAACTAGCAGTCATTAGAGTATTAGTAGACTGTCTGCTTAATATCTTCTAAGACTTTTGATGGGTCCACAACATACAACATACTGACTATCAACAACTTAGCAAGTCTAACTTGCAAGTACACGTCAACTTATTCTACTAACACTAAACCTACCCTAACAGTCTCCTCTGAGAGTTAGTAGACATGTAGTTGTGAATTAACGAGAATTAGTTGACATTTAGTTGACATGTAGTTACAAAGTTACTTATAGTTGAATGTCTAAATGGACTATCGAAATAAAGTGTAACCGGAAATTTAGTTTAATTTAACTTAATTGGTTGGAGGGGTTTTCAGTTGTTCTAAATGAGTTTTGGTATACCCTTCAGTAGGTCTGGACAGACGGGGTTTAAGAGAAGATTAGGTGACAGTAACTAGAGAATGTGCATTCTCCATCCATACATCATCAATATGTGCATGGTGATCTGCAATTTTTCCTCATTTGCACCTTTATTATTAGGGCCTTTCAGGTAAGGAACGATTGTTATAGTGGACCCCCCACACTATCAAACTCATTACCAGCCAGAGCCCATATTCTGCTCTTAAGCCCCTGCAGCCCTTTGGAGTGGGATCAACTGCAGATCAGAGAGTAAGTGTCAGGGCTGCAGTCCAACGCTAATGGCAAATAGAAGGATAAGAACCATATGACGAGCCCAAAAACCTCAGTTCTTCTGCCACACACCTGGGGAGTGAAGACTCTGGTTGAAGCCGTGGCTAACAGAGGCCCAGATCCCACTTCGGCACTCCAGAACGTCCATGAAACTTCACAAGGTGAGAGGACACTGGAGATGACATCATCTGAGATGGCTTTTGGGGTCTTAACCTTGACTACTTAATCTCACAAGCCCCAATCCAACCCAGCTTTTTCACATCTTCATGTAAAAGGGCTTTTATATTTTGGACTCTTTCACAGCTTTTTTCCTTGATGGCATTTGTTTCCCTTTGCTCTTTATTATTCTCAAGACGTCCATTTCAGATTCTTTTATAGGCTGTTCAAAATGGTAATTATGTGAGATCCCAAACCGCCGACTGATTTAGAGGACTTGGAACCTGGCGGAGGAGTGCAGACTTGGTCACACAGAGCATCCAAAGCCACAAAGGTACACTAACGGACCCAAGCACAAGTTTGGCCTTTGTTTATCTACAAAGTCTCCATGAGCTCTCCCTAACTTCGTTCCCCTCTGCTGCTTTCAGCACCCCTCCAGTCAGTTTATTTCTTTCCCACATCATTCTGCGAACTTCTGAAACACAGCAGCCCCCCCCTACTAAGAATTCATGTTTGTGATTTTGCACGAGCTCCCGCACTCTCTTCCTCTACCTTCCTAATCGCAGTGTTGCTCAAGACAATGATTTCAAAACAGGGCAATTAGTGTAATGTTGGTGAACGGCTGGCAAATGCGGATGTTTCCTATTAAAATCATTGTTGGCTTCAGCATCCAACTCAACTACTTTCTCTCTTGGCAGTGGAACCTCTCTTGCAAATGAGCTCTGTGAAACCTTATCCCCCACTGGATTCAAAGATGTTGTATCACTGTATGCAGAGTAAGTCCAGATGAGTTGATTCCTCAATATGGAGGCGATTGCCAGACCACTGAACTGTGGTGAAGGTCTGGTATTAAGGGCCGTAACAAGTGACTGGCTTTCACCTCTGATACTCTGAGCCAGATCTCCATCGAACAGACTATCAACATGATATGAGGTTCCTTCAAAGCTGAGATGATTCATTATGAGGGCATAATCCAGGTCAGTCCTTTTTATTGAAGCGCAGTAGACTTTACGACTTCACACAGTATGTATATTTATTTTCAGGCTTTTTGGTTTGATAAGGTAGCATTGGGTGTGCTCCAGTATAATTTTAGACTCTAAAGTTAATCTCCGCCGTCTGCGAGCCAGCAACATCTTTGGTTGTTGCCAGACGAAGCTTCACAAATCATGCCAGAGTACTTTGCGACTGCTGACGCAAGAGCTCAAAATAAAAGG
Organism: Enteromius treurensis; assembly: GCA_032275025.1. Taxonomy (NCBI): domain Eukaryota; kingdom Metazoa; phylum Chordata; class Actinopteri; order Cypriniformes; family Cyprinidae; genus Enteromius; species Enteromius treurensis. Next base: position 1,091,162 of record JAUCMU010000057.1, on the reverse strand, counting down.
GTCTTTTCCCTGCTTCACTCGATCAGAATGTGACTTAACCATTGAAGTGACTCAAACATGACATGGTCAGATGGTTAAATGAAAGGCTGAGGTGGTGGCTGCTTCCCAAGATTTCCTCATAATCATAATCTGAAATTTATGTATGCTGCGTAAAAGCAAAGTCAAGAGGCCAAAAGAGGTGCTGCTTTGCAGATACACTTGTGAAATTAATGAACTGTCTGGTTGAGTGGGTGGGGGTTCTCTTCTGCAAATCTTCATAATTACAGGTGGATTTGGTGGCCAGGAGTTGAGGGTTATGCGTCTTTGTTTCCATGTCCGAATACAGAAAATGCTGGAAACATAAGAGAGGGTGCGGCCTGGATTCTTAATACAGACAAGTCGCCAGTACCTCTCTAAAACCAACACATGGAATTCTCTCAGTCTTTTTTGATAATCCTCAGTCCTGTTCCCCCCGTGGTTAACCTTTTTCTCAAAGTCTGCAGAGTAGTGGGGTGTCCTCAAAGCAAGCAGGGACCTACCATTGTCAGTCTGTAGGGGTGTTTTGATTAAGGGTGAGGCAAATGGTGATGATTATTTGCCGTCAAGGGGAGCTTGAGCAGAAGCAGGCCAAGGCCTCTCTGTTTGTTTGCACAGGGAATATTGGTGTTTTGTCGTGGGAAAGCACAGCCCAGAAGACCATCCTGGATTAAGACTTGGGGTTGAGGTGGCAGATAAAGTTTCTTTTGGTTAATATCCACTGAACATACCTGATAATCTCAATAATGGAAACAAAACATCCACCGTTATGACCTCAACCACAAGGCAGCCCTTAACTGTTGAGGCTCTCCTAAACAGCCTTCATCTGCAAATACAAAGTGCAAAGGGAGCTCCCAGAGTCCTCTTATTTCCACTGGCGTGTGGTGAAAGGAGGATAAGTATCGTGGAAGTATCCATGTGCGCAAGTCAGAAGGAAAGGGGTACGTCTGAGTCCAACCTGACAACGAGAGCATATGGAAGTGATCAGTTGCCTGTTGGCTGGCATGACGTCTCCCGCACAGGGGCATTTTTGAAGAAGTGATGGGGTTGGAGATACACATATCCTGCACGGCCTGTGATGATTTCTGAACCCAACTCAATTAGATGGGAATGGAATTCTGGGTGAGTGGAGGAAGCGATCAGCATTCACTCCTGGTAGTTCCCTGCAGGAGAGCTGAAGGAGGCCCACTTATGAACAAAGACACTGCTCAAGAGGTTATGAAGAAAGTGACAGGAAAACAGAAATATGAAGAGGCGACTTTCCTATCATTTGGTTACAGTACAGTATTCAAACAAAACACGTAATCTGCAACAGTCACACCTGTGTGAGACTCTGGGTTGGGGGGGGGCTGTTTTGAAAATGAGATAATGTGGAAGTGTCAGGGTTAAAGCAGCAGTAATCACATACTAGCAGATGGGAGTGCTCATGCTTGACTGAACAGAGTATACTGTCATCCGGCCTCGCTATTAAGCTACACAAAACCACATACCATAATCATATTGCCATCATCATTAAAAAGAGTCGGGCATTGACCTCATTTCCTCTCTAATGGTTTTCCAATTGTTTTCTGACCATCTCGCTGATTGTTAGAATAGATTATCAGTGTGTTTTAGCCTCAAGGCCATTGGAGCATCAAGTGCTTTATCATTTTAAAACTTTTTTCACAATGTGATAAAATGCATTCTGATATCATGCATGCTCTTAAAGAATGGTTTTAATATTTTGTGTTAACACATAGGAAGGATAAAAGGATATATGGTACACACATCTTGCACCATCTGTTTCAACGACAGTAGCTAATCTGGCGAAAGTGCATCTGTTGTTATGTCTGGAGTGATGATGCCATGTTATAAAAGCCAATTATAATGGATATGACCATAATTGAGAGGGTTGCTGCTGAGGTCATTTCCTGTCAATACTGTGGCCCGCCTCTCTGAGGGTGGTCAGTGAGAATGCGGGCCCCAGCATGTGGGCCTGTCGGGACTGTCTGGGGCCCTGATGGATCAACTCCCAAGGCAGCTCCCCATTCATCACGTGAAACGGGGTTTTGCAAACACACACAGGAAAATTCTCTGTTGGTGCTTAGAGGTCTGTCTTGTGATTTCATTTGACATGTGAAATTGTCACTCATTTCATCAAAATGTTTTTTTTTTTTCTTTGTGTGTAGGAGTTCCACTATCACATCATTGACAAGCGCGTGCGTTTAGCAAAGCTGACAATGATGAATGTGAGATCAGTGGGAGGTGATAGAGCATTGTGCCTAATATTCTGTCAAATTCAATAACTACAGTACTTGTGGATGGAGCAACAAAAGAGGGAGGAACGGATGGACTGATGGATTGACGGAGATGTGGTTTTGATTAATGACCACTCATCTTTTTTATTACTGATGATGGGTGTGAAATCTTCAGGTCCTCTTTCTGGTCCTTTACGTTAACCCCATGACAGATCGCTGTCGTCCGGTTGCATTGTTCTTAACGCACACAATAGCAACCATAAAGGGCCACAAGCACTGAATGTCACACAGCTTTAGGTGGCCTTCATAACTCACACTAGAATATGTAATTTGAGAAATGGTGTCACAGACTCCTTGGAGAACACTACCTTTCAAACTGTGATGTGTGAAACAATCTGTAAGGACATTCACACACTGTATGAGTTTAGATTCGAGATGCATCTGATTCTTGAGACTTTCCGACCTGCTGATACTTTCTATCATGTCATCGCAGTATCTTTTCTGAATTAAATCTCTGTGTTGAATACGCGCTGTAAATTTGAATTTGGCACAATCAAAACCACAGATTATTTCAAGATGAAATTGATCACCACAGTGTTTTCAAACACCTTTGAGGCATTTAATGTGCTAACGTGGAACAGATGTATGTGCATATGTGCATGAGTGAGAGAAAGAGTCTTGCTGGGTCTCACAGCAGTCGGTTTGCCAGGTCCTCACTATGTCCATCATCTCCCTACCAGTTAGTCCATCTGTAATCGAAATGGAAAACTAGTCCTTGCTTGCACACACACACACACACACACACACACACACACACACACACAGGCTCTTTAAAAGACAATTTGGGAACATGCTTCATCTTTGGCACAACGGAAATTTTATGCATGACAATTCTGAGCTGAGCACATGGGCCCATAAAAACGTCTGGATTGCATTATTTCTTCAGATATCAGAAACACTTTCCTCAAAGTAACGTTTTATCGGTCAACCAGATGCAAGAGAATATCCCTTTACATACGTTTCAAAATATTTAGGAAGATATTTCATGCTCGGTGTTGTATTCATCCTTCCCCTGTCTTCTGTCAGCCACATGTCAGGCTTTTGGATCATGTCTCATTTTGTAAGTCAGAAGCAGATGACCTTTTTCTCACCCTCTCTCACTGGACTGAAAGGACCCCCTAACTCTCCATCAGACACCCCTTTCACTGACTGATGGATGAATTGGGACTGGCATCCACCCCCCTACCCAGATAGGGGATGTCCTGTTAGAAGGGTTGGGAGGGGGTTGTACACATGGGGCGAAACTCAAGCAGGCTAAATGAGAGATTGTCACTCATCCCAAACTCCCTCTTACCTGTCAATCATTTTGACAAATGAGAATTACATCGTCAGGCGCCGGAGAAATCCTTGGGGGTGTCACAGATTCACATGCATATGCATGTGTTTGGGTGTATGCATGTTTGTGTACTTTAGGCATCTACCCTAGTGGTTATTGTCATAACTGCACCATGTGTTACTCAAAAAGTGTTACTCTTTGATAATATAAAGAATTTTTACACAGTACACAGCATATTGCTTTTATTATATTGTAGTAGCTGTCTTTTTGAAAGACTCCTGAAAAAAGAAAAAATGAGAAGAAAAAATAAGTAAATAAATAATTGTGCAACGAGTGTAAATTATTCCAAAGTAAATCCAACTTCAGCACATTTCATACAGGAGCAAAATATGACAAAGCTAATAATCTCTGCTGCCTTCACAATGAACAACTCTGTTGAATCAATCAGAGAATGAGTCTTTAAATAATATTCTGTCATGTTTGTCATTATTGGAGCAATCAAAATGATCAAGTTACGGTCGTTGATTGGAATATTTTTCTGCACAGAGTGGGTCAATTTTCTGTTTGTGAAGCACAAGATGTTCTTATTATCTCAGTCTCCAACACGTTCAGCTCTTTTCCACTGCTCCTTTATTACTATCAGATGCTTTCTGATTGTGGTGTCTGTTCTTAAATGAGATTTAATAACATAGCAGATTTTGCCAGCTTTAAAGCACTGACCTGTGAAAGGATATCCCTTTCCATGCGCAACTACTTGTCGGTTGAGTAATCGTCTTCTCTCCAATTTCTCAACCACTTCTTTGGTTGCTCTTTTTTTCAGTGGTGTTCAAGCATGGACGAGATAATCAAGGAGGCGCTCTGACGTTGGCTAGCCACGGGTTGGAGGGGCTGTGGATGAGAAAATCGTAAGGGAGGTAAATCTGGAGACCAAATGTTGTTGTGGTCTTGTTGTGCTTGTAAAGAGGTGAAATTACAAACATAAGAAGGCAAGACTGAGGTCAGAAATGGGAGTCCGTTGGTCTGAGCGTAAAAAAGCGTGACAAGCAGCTAGAGAAGAGAAGGATGGGAAGGAGGACGTTTATTAAGATGATGCAAAGCAGGGGAGCAGTGAGGTTCTGGTTGTGGAAATCCATAGAGAATTCATTATTTGAAGAAATAATGTATGCAGTTTCAAAAACACATTCAATAGCCAAGTTACTAGTGAAGACCTGCACCACCCATAATGCAAACAATACAGTAAATAAGTCTTGAATTATATTTAAAAAACAAAATCTATTGAAGTGTCTTTACGTTGTGTCAACTCTGTGCGGATTTTTGTCATTCTAAATAAATCAGGCAATGTCAGCAGCATTTTATTTCTTATTCCCTGCTCATCATGAGATGAATCGTGACATGTTTGTAGTGCTTTTTAATACAATTACAACTGAACAAAGTAAATAAATAAATAGCACCAAATGTGCAAATTTCCATTTTGTCAACTCTGTCAAAATGTCAGCTCTGTCAAGTTAGACAGAGCTAACATGGTCCCACAACTCTGTTTTGCATATGGGTAATTATTTTTTATTTATTTTTTATTTTTTATGATGATATTATTTAAATATATATTTACATGCCATATGCAGGTCAGGCACAAGTACTATTTTATATCTGACGGGGTTCAAAGACAGGCTGCAGATAATTTGGATTCATATTAGGAACATTTCTGTTGCTGCCACAGGGCAGTTGAGCATTACACTGAACTGAAGAAAAGTGTCTCGTATTTTGTGAACTAAATGAGATATCCACTACTGTTTTAATTTAAAAATTTGTTTAAAATTTAGCTGGTTGTCTAAATTTGTTGTCAGGTGTTGTAACCTCAGTTGGACCGTTGTCAACTCCGTCAGTTTTTGACACTGCCAAAGGTTTCTTTTAATTATATATATATATATATATATATACACACACATACACACTGCACTCCAAAAGCTTGGACCTCTGGTAAAGTGTGGTTTATATTAGCATAAATCCTTATAATTTTTTGGTGCAAATAATGTACTCTTGTAACTTGACATTAACACTGAAGACCAGCAATTATGATTTTTATTACATAATAATGGCAATACGTAAATATCAAAGTTGAGCTACAATTGGAGGAACTGGACCGTGATGTCCATAAGAAGTGTCCAACCAGTGTGAATCATCTTTGGTCAATCCTTCAGGAGGCTTGGAGTAATATATCAAGTCAATGTTTAAATAAACATGACCGCTCGGACACCCAGATTATACAGAGCTATAATAGCTGCTAATGCTGGATATTTGATCAATCGAAAATTTAAGTATTTACGTTTCCAAACTTTTGGAGGGCAGAGTATTGTTTTTCAAAATAGTAAAACTTGGGAACATAATTACATGATCATATGTCAAATTTAAAAGAATCATTCTCTTAAATGCATTCGATGGAGTTGACACAAATTAAGTTATGAAGTGTATAAATGTAAATTTATACAAAAAACAACAACAAATGGTTTCATTAGCGGAGCCCTTTATAATAATGTATCATTCAATAATAAAAACTAGGATGAATCTGAGATGAGCAGAACATGCTTATAACAGCTCTTTCCCACAAAGACTTCTCAGTCACAGTTGCTTGCCTAATCTTTTCAGTGATTTTAAAAGGAATGAGGACAGCAACCAAAATAGACAGAAAAAACATTGGGCTGCTAGCTTTGGTAAAGACGTGTGTAAAGACACTTCTGTCTTTCTGATTTTCAGTGGGCTACAGAAAGCCAGTGCTAAATGTCAAAAACAGGCCTGGATGGTTGAGCGTGTCTGGCTGAGCTATAGCTCACCTGGCGTCTTGTCTTTCTTTGTTCAGCTGTTGTGTCTGCACTGATATTTTAAGCCCATGTTTTTAGGGCTGTGCTGAAGACCCTTAAAGAAAAAACGTCCTCTACAAATGAATTTTCCAGAAATGAATGCAGCAAGTATTCTCTAGTAGTCTACGTTTTTATTTAAAGAAACAATTCACTCAAAAAGAGACATTTGCTGAAAATGTCCTTAATCTTATGCCATCCGAGATGTAGAGGAGTTTGTTTCTTCATCAGATTTGGAGAAATGTGTCTCTGCATCAGTGTCTCAGCAATAGATGTCAATGAGTGCCGTCAGAATGAGAGTCTGACAAAAACATCACAATAATCCACAGCACTCCAGTCCACTCCACTTTTTTCTTTTTTTTTAACCTTAGGTGATAAGTGCATTTGTGGGAAATTTACCAGTCTGCTTAGTCACTGACATGTTCGAGGCTGTAATCAGTGTCAGCTCATCTTTCAGGGAGGCCAACAATCTGACTCTTGGTGGTCTTTGATCTCGGAGGCTACCGTGTTGTGGTTTATGAAATCATAAAGGGTTTAATTGCTCCACCCCTTTCTGCATTTACAGACAAGCATGCGCACACACATGGACAAGTTCACATAATGCGTCAGGTGGTGAAAGTGTTTGGAAAAGTGTGTGTGTGAGAGATAGGAAGAGATAAAAAGTGACGAATTGCTGCATCTGTTGGCTGTGCAGTGCATGCCTCTGCTAATCGCTAGTGATATATGCACCGTCAAGACATAAAGCCGCACAACTTGTGGGGTTGTGTGAGTGTGTGCATTCACATACTTCACAGAGATGTCCGTATTTCTCTGTCTGTCATCTGAGTCACAATATGAGAAAAATCCCCACTTTATTTTGACTCCTAACTCGTGTGTGTGCGTTTAACTCAACAATTTGCACAAGACATCAAGACTGTGGAGACTACAAACAGCATTTGCTCTGATGATAGGGGATTATGGGTAACGTTTGCATCTGTCGGGGCTGCAGTGAGTCAGTGGCCTCACCAGCTGTGCAAGCAACTGGTTTTCTGCATATGGAGGTCAGGGTGAGATAACCCTCATGCGGATGATTTATGTTTGCATAAACGTGTTTTTCTGTGTGTGTGTATGTGTGTTTCTTCCTGATTGTCAGATGTCTTCCGGGTTGTGTGGCTCCACAACTGTGAAGTTCTTCAGTTGCAGCATGTGTTTCTGTCAGGCATCTTGGACGGTCGGGAAAACAAAAACAAAGCACTTATTAGATAAATAGTACGTACTGTTTTTAAGTTGCATCTCACTGTAATTTGCACTGGGTCAGTACTGCACTGTTGAGAGGAAACATATGAATTACTTTTTATTACAGCATTCAGAAATAATCAAATATATTGGTAAACTAAACATTTACAAACATTATAAACATTAAATATAAATTATTTCGTTATTTAATTTAATACATTTTTTTGATAAATAAATAACTATTTAAAGATTGATTTAACTGTAGAAAGTAAAAAGTTGAAATTATGTAAAATATCAAATGAAGTTATTGTTTATTTAATAGGCCATTATTTGAGTATTAAAAAATAAATAAATAATAACTAAAAATACGTGATTATACTGTTTGTAAATACATAAGGTTAATATATTATTGGGCAGTTTGTGATGATATAAAATCACACAGCTAAGATTGTCTCTAGTGTACAGAGAAATGTAGTCTAATGTGACTCACACTAAGTAAATATTAGATTCTATCACTGAAAATACAGAACAATAAAATAAATGAAGAGGCCTTTAATGTGGAATCTATGTTTCAGTTGTATCCAGACTGGCTCTTGTTTTAGTTATAAGTGCTGTCAGAGATTTCCAGGCATGTGTATCAGATGGAAGCTTTGCCTCTGCCCCTTAAGACCATAAAAAACCCACACTCGTCATGGTAAAAGCCCCTAGTCCAAACAACCTTCCTCCCATACTCAGTGTCCACACCTTTCCATGTCTCCTCAAGAGAGCCTGCTAAAGCTCTCATGCTCCTTTATCTGTCCGGACAGCTCAGGTCATCACGCCTGTGTCGCCACATTTAGACACGCCGTATTTTCTAAAAGTGCAGATGTGTGCAGAAAACACTTTTTTTTCTGTCCAAATGAAGCGGCTGAACCCTGAACCCGAACTCAGACGTGCAGATCAGTTGTTTGAACCGGCCTCTCAATGTAAACTCCTTCCCGCCTCTGAAACGGGCTTGGTTACAGACTGTGTGCTGTGTGTATTTACCCTGGTTAAAGATGTTATTTCTACCATGTGAGCCGACACTGGGAGAGCCTGCATTTAAATGTAATCATACTTAGTGAACTGATCATAGGCGTTCTGCCGTAACGGGATACGTGTGTAGCCGGGTAAAGATGCACGGTGCTCTGGAGGAGTTGAATGGGAAGATATGGTGGATGGCTGGGCTTTATTTGTGTTGAGATATGAGATGTTATCTGTGTCACACATGTGATGTCCTCCTCCACATGTCATCTGCTCTGCTCAGACCATGTGGTTTTCAGCCGAGCCCTGTAGATGGAGTCTTTTCAACCCAACTAAGGCTATGTCTACACGTTTTTCCTTATTTAGTTTAAAAAATAAATAAACCATGAACCAACAGGTGGCGATATGATCGAAACCTTAAAGCCATGTTGGCTTATCAGAGGCCTCAAAACATTTCCAGTAGGCGGAGATAACAGAGTAGACAAACTCAGGTTTCATTGTGTAGACCAGGGTTCCTCAAATCTTACCCTGGAGGTCCGATGCACTGCAAAGTTTAGCTCCAACCCTGATAAAACTCACCTACCTATGTTTTCTAATGATCCTTAAGACACTGATTTGCATGTTCAGGTGTGTTTGATTAGGGTTAGATCCAAACTCTGCAGTGCATCGGACCTCCAGGTT
>JAUCMU010000057.1:1037436-1081724 GCA_032275025.1 Enteromius treurensis | reverse complement strand
GAATTCCCCCTGCATTTTGCCTACCAAATTAAAAAGCTTCCCATACCCACATGCAGAGGTGTATATACAAAAGATTGTTATCATTTTAAAGGAAACCTTTTGAAATTACATAAAACACTGTTGAAATTGGTTCAAATTATTGTATATATTGTCTGTGTTATAATAAAGACAAAAAAAGAGGGGCTTTTTTTTGTTGTTTTTTTGGTAAACTGAAATTTGAAAGTGTATAGTTCAGGCCCTGAGGGCCTCAGCTCCCTGCAAACAATATCTTGGTGTCATCTTAAAGAAAACCCTTTGAAATTACATAAAAAAACTGCTGTAAGTGATAAATATTATTATATACAGTATGTTGTCTGTCCTAAGATGAACCATGTCAACACAAGGCGCTTGTGTTCTAAATGTACATAATTACACGGAGTGTAATTTACGTGTAAATAACTTTTTTAAAGTAAAATAAATATACAAAGTGATTCATATCTGCATAAAGATTTTTTTTTTTACTTAAACCACTGCAGTCTGTCATACAGTATAATGCAAGTCAAGGCACAACACGATGTCTGATGTAAGATGTGTCAACATGCTCTGACACATAGATACATAGATATCTCCCACAACGGCACTGTGGTTTATTAGAGGTAAAAAATCATATATATATATATATATATATATATATACTATTTCGTTTCTTTTACTAACTGATCGTTTTGTGTCTTAGGACATCAGTGTATTGTCATGAGTCGCAGGGTTTGATTTGGATTTGTCTGGGCATGTTTTTTACTCTCAAAGATCATGCATTATATGATTGACTGCAATGGTTTCATTAAAAAAACAAAATTTTTTTTGTGTTCTACTCAAGAAACAAAGTCACCTACATGGAAGCCCTGGGGGTAAGCAGATAAACCATTAGGGGAACCATCCCTTTAAGACTAGATAAGACTACTGCCACCTGCTAGTACTGCTGCTGTTCATGCAAATTTTTGGCCCAGCCACAGGTAACGCGAGGTGACAATACAGTCGGCTTACATTGTTGGTAGTTAGATGTTGGTTTGGTGCGTTACGACATGGTCATCATGCTGAACTACACCTGTCGATACCTGACCTTATACATCCATTAAAAATCACCTTGACATTAAAGTCACTGCAAACAAGCCCAAGTAAAGTTTAGTTCTGACATTCGCATATTCCACACAGTTTGACATTGTGAATTATTAAATGTGACTTATATTCTCCAGATACTTTTTTGACACCTGCAGGGACACAAGTTTGAGTCCGGAGTGTATCCTTCCCAATCCCATATGTTTAATCAAGGCATGAAAGGCCTAAAAAGATGATGACACAGGCAATGAAGATGTCTTAACGAGACAACCTGAAAAATAGGCCAAAATACATCAGCGCACCCGCTGTATTACTCTATGAGAGTGAGTCATCAGCACTTTCTGTTCCCGTCTCAGTTGCACACAACCCTAACACAAATACTTACTCGTTGGCACTCGTACATGTGTACTTCAAATTGTTGAAGTGCGGCACAAGCACACACACCCTGGCACTTCCTCCGCCGTCCTCGTTAAGTAAAACAGAGAGGGGCTAATGCATTTGGATTTGGCACTGTGCAAATTCATCGCTGCTCCTCAGACATGACCCACTTTATCTGAAGTGGAGCCACATCCGTTATGCTGAGAATCTATCACCATTAGAGCTCAGCTCTCCGGTCCCACTGCCTCGTGGTGTTAAAGAGACCCACATACACAAATGCACACGCTGTGTTCCGGCCCAGGGGGCGGCAATCATGTTCTTCTGCAGGGGATGGAAAAGTGACAGACAGAGGGACACAGATGTGTGTCTCTCTGGAAGACCTTGTGTGTGTATGTTTGTGCACTTTCTGCCAGCTAGTGCATCAGGGGATTGAGGTTTCCTTGATAAATGGAGGATGTGCTGAGTTACTGTGTGCAAAAAGTGGTTTGTTTAAATAAAGAGCGTCTGTATGAGCAGCGGAAATGGTTTATCCCAGTTCTGTGTGTGTGTTTAAGACTGTGCGATGGATTATGCCGTATATGAGAAGACAGGATAAACAGATTTAGGAGATGGAAAAACATGAGTAGAAGATCAGAGGAGGAGAGAGATTTAGGATGAAGGAAACTGAGAAAAGAGAGGGAAAGTTAAAAAAGAAAAATGACTAAGCTGTGAGCAGAGGATAGCTACTTTGCCACATATTAAAATGTCTCCTGACTGAGTAGTAATTACAGATAGAGAGAAAAAGAAGTCGGAAAGAGCAAATGAAGGAGACACCCAGAGGGAACGAGTGTTGGAGGAGTACTTTTCTAAAAAAAAAAAAAAATGGGGTGGCAGAAGAAATAAAAAAGATCATTTAGATATAAACCAGGGGTTTGTAAGAAAATGAAGAGGTAAGCGGGGAAACAGCAGGTGGGAGATATATATAGAAAAGAAAGAACAAAGAGAGAGAGAGAGGGTGGGAAGAGAGGGGAATAGATTAATGAGATGTAATCCAAGTAGTAATATCAGCATTACAGGTAATTCCGAAGGTAAGAGAGATTATCAAACTAATAACGATTCTTTATTATAAAAGCTGCATCGTCAGGGAAGCCGTTATAGTGCTGTCATGTATGGGGTGCAGATTTACAAAGTTAATTGTTGTAGGACTATTTTTACAGCACAACTGATAAATACGTACTGTAGGCCTATCTAAAAATGAATATTAGGCCAACCTTAAACTTTTGCATGGCAATATTTTTCTGAATTTTCTGCCAGCTGTTCAGGTACAAAAGCATAACTAATAAGGCCCGACTAGCAAACAAATCAAAAACAGCTCCTAACGAATGGATAATTACGTACAGTCGACTGAAGCAAACCTTCAAAAGCGTCCTATTAACTTTCTGCGATGAAGACTTTGAAGTCTTTGTTGACATCGGCAACACCTGTAACGTTAGACTAACCGCGCAGCTTACGATTCCCCAGGTAACGTTAAGTTAAATTAACTAACTCTACAAGAGTGTCAAAACACCAACATTTCGTGAAAATATTACAATTGTGCCATTTCAGTGTTGACAGGTTCATTGTGTATATATCCTAAGGCATGTTACAGTGTTCATTTAATACCATAGGCCAGGGTTCCTCAAATCTTACCCTGGAGGTCCGATGCACTGCAGAGTTTAGCTCCAACCCTGATAAAACTCACCTACCTATGTTTTCTAATGATCCTTAAGATACTGATTAGCATGTTCAGGTGTGTTTGATTAGGGTTAGATCCAAACTCTGCAGTGCATCGGACCTCCAGGTTAAGATTTGAGGAACCCTGGTGTAGACGATAACACTGCAACCAGAGATTTTGAAAATCTTCACCCATGGCAATTGCGACTTTTTATAGCAAATATTTGACTTTTTTTTTGAAATTCTGACTTTTTTCGTCTACATAAATCAATTCTCATTTCTTAGAACTGATGTATATCTCTGAGAAAAAAAAAGTCAGAATTGCGTTCATGTAACGAGGAGGCAAGGAGGCGAGGAGTCTTTCAGATTCAGTATCCAAAGGGTGAGGCGAGAGCGAAAGTCCAGGAACAGGCGAGGTCAGAACAATAAATCCAGAACAGGAAAACGCAAGGAAAACTAGGAACGCTTACAGCGGGGAATACCCAAACACACATACATCCAAACAATGGTCAGCGAATATGACAAACGGGGCTTATATACACATGGAAATTAGGCTAGGGGGTGGAGGAACGAATAAGTGGTGATGGCAACATACAAAGCGGGTGGAGACACAAGTTCATAATAAAAGTCCAGGTATAGCGGTGGAGACAAACACACAAAGAATGCACATGGAGCTGGAGTGCCATCCAGCGATCTTACTGGCACTACCAGCTGAACCGTTATAGTTCAAGCCATCAAGCTGGCTCTGGAAGAATGGCAATACTGGCTGGAGGGGGCCGGCATCCATTCACTGTGCTTACCGACCATAAGAACTTGCAACACCTCCGGGATGCCAAGAGATTGAATCCCCGCCAGGCCCGATGGACATTGTTCTTCACTCGCTTCCGGTTCACCATATCCTACCGTCCGGGTTCTAAGAATGTGCAAGTGGATGCGCTCTCCTGCATTTATGCTAAGGAGGAGGAATCAGAAGATACAGAGTCCATAATTCCAACCAACCTCTTCGTTAATCACATCCAATGGGTCACCTGTACAGCCGCTTCCGAGCCAGCTCCTGTACCTCCACCAGGCTGTCCCCAGCACCTATGTCTGGTCCCCCGATCAGAAAGAATAACCCTCATCCACGCAACTCACACCTCGTTTGGCACTGGCCACCCAGAGGGTCTACAGAACTTTTTCACTCCTGCTAGATGATGTGGAAAGGGATGTGAGAAGGTACGTGAGTGGAGTCCATGTCATTTACTATCTGGAAAACTGTTCCCGCTTTGGGTCCCCAACCGCCCCTGGTCACATCTAGGAGTTGACTTCATCACTGACCTGCCTCCCTCTGAAGGTAACACTTGCATCTTAGTAATCGTTGATCGATTCTCCAAGTTTTGCCGGTTATACCTCTCAAAGGTTTGTCTACAGCAATGGAAACAGCTGAGATCCTCTTCAACCAGGTGTTCCGTTTCTAAGGTATCCCTGAAGACAGGAGGACGAGGAGCTCAGTTTATCTCGCAGGTCTGGAAGGCCTTTTTTTAGCTCCAAGGTGTGACTGCTAGTCTCATGTCTGGCTACCGGCCCCAAGCGAACAGCCAGATGGAACGGAAAATCCATGAGGTGAGGTGGTTTCTCCGTACTTCCTGCCACAGCCACCAGGACTCCTGGAACCAATTTTTGGGCCGGCCCCCCCCTATTCCAATAGTCCGGAAATTATTCTGATGTTCCTGTGGTCGACTACTGGTTCCTGGAGAGTGAGAGAGTCTGTGACGAAACACATCACCATCTACAATGGGCGGTGCGCAGGCAGAAAACTATGGCCGACTGCCGGAGATCAGAAGCACCAGCTTATTAACTGGGTCAAAAGTTTTGACCAGAGACATTCACCTGCCCTGTGTTAGATCTTGTTCTCTTAGAGGAGTTCCATGCTACCCATCCTGATTGACCTTCGCCCAGGGGAAGAGGAAGACCACTGCGACCTCTGAGAGGTCGGCCTTCTGGGGAGGGCCGTGGAGGAGGGGGTAATGCATCCAATCACAACATTCACTCTCCTTGAGTTCTAATTACTGTCACCTGCATCTCATTACCACCGCAATTATCCACACCATAAATCCACACACCACTCCGCAGTCAGTGTCCTAGCTCGTTGCTACGAAGTGGACTGACTCTTCGAGATTAAAAATACTTACCCTGTACTTACCTATGTGGTGAGTCTCTGTGTGTCTCCAACACTCCATCGGATCTGTAAATATAAAGACTGTGTTACTGTTCAGCATTCTTCTACGACAAACTATCAAGCTCAATATTACTCATCCTGATCATTGTCTCCATCCTTTGTTACCTGCTCAGTTGTGAGATAAACTTTAAATTATATTTACCTCCTGTGCAACTGCAAGTTTGTGTCATGCAATTCTGAGATAAAAACAACTGCAATTAAATAAAAAGTCGCAATTCCTTTTTTAATCTGTTTATTTGGTGGCAGAAACAGGCTTCTGGAAGTGTGTGTGTGTATTAACATGCCGGAAAAGCAGACCTCAGGTAAAGTAATAACACACCAAACTCCACATGCTTGTCAAACACACTGTTTGGTTTCATTTTGAGATGACACATTTCATTCATTTGCATTATGCCTGTGAACTGCGGCAGTTAAATGCCAAATAGATAAAAAGAAGTGTCCTTTAGCCTTGAAACCACTTCCTTTTTGGGATTTCTTTGCATAATGAGCCTTTGATAAGGCACTTTGGGAAATGGGAGGGGAAGTGAATGCAGTGAGCAGCACCATTAAATACCCAATTCATCACAGTCACAGTTTAAAGAAACAAATTTTATCTATTTACTAACCCCAATTTTTTGCTTTATTTTAATGGAGCTTAATATATCTGTTGTAGCTTTCACATTTAATTTCAATATGCAGATTTGGTGCAATATGATTGGTTACGATACACCAATGGTACTTGGCCTCAGTTTAATGCATGTTCTGTGATGCCTACTGGTTATATGCATCAGCAGATTGTCTTACTTCATTTAATATAGAACATTTACACAAAATGTTAATCTAAAAAAGCCTTACAAGGAGAGTTGTAATACCATTTTAGAGCATTTTGATGATTCAAAGCCTTTTCCCTTGGAAATAAAAAGTGCAGTCTGAATGTAATTGCATTTAATTACATTTATTTGCAATTCAATTATTTGTTGCAGTTAACATTTACATTAAATGCAATTATTTTAACTTTTCTGACACACATTAATAGATATATATCTGTATATGTAATTTCATAAACAGCCTTGTTTAAAAGTATGACAAGCATGCACGATGAACTAAAACACACTTAAAATATTATTTTTATTCAAATCTGTGTCATGCGTTTAAAAAAAATGATGAACTGCAATTAAGGACACATAAAACATATGCACTTTCTGTAATATCAAATAACACACTGCTGTTAAAACTTTAGTCAAGTGCTTTAGTATGTTGGTCAACACGTCAAAATAAGTGCTTCTTTAATAGCATGTTGAAAGATTTCTAAAATAATTTTGAGTTCCACTAAATAAACGTGTACAGCTTGAACATTTTCATTTCTGGGTGAACTGTCCCTTTAAAATGACACGCAGGTCCACAGTGCACAAAATATTTCAAAGCATATATGCCATTCAAAGCCGTTTCAATAATAAATCGTAGGATGTGACCTCGGGCATCTATTCAACTCAGAGGTCCAAGGGAGTCCGGCCACACCAAACTGAACTGTGAACTTGCAGCTTCCCGTGCTGTAGGCGTCTGTTGCTAAGAAACAAGTGGCCCACTCCGTCAATTTCAGCTGGGGTGAAATGCGAGTGTTTTTCTTCACTTTTTTTCTATGAGCTTTGGCTGGCCATCTTTTATTGATGTACAGTTTCCTTTGAGTCGCAATGAGACTTTCTGTGGGCCAGGACACTTTCAAAAGAGAGGAAATGGGGGTGTGTTGGGAGGTCAAATGGTCCCTTTTGTGGGGCTCCTGGGGGACAATGACAGTGGGGTGATGCTATGTGGGGGCGAAGGGGTGAGATCCTTTAGGACAGACAGGGGTATAGCAAGACTGGGGAGGGGAGAGTGCGGCACGACTCTTCGGCAGATAGAGATCATCAATTTTTAACCACGCTTCGTACTGTATTCTTTTTAGCGCAGCGTAAGCAAACAAGTTCACCCCAGGGGCTGAAATTTGAATAAGCAAATTCCTGCTCCTGATGTTTTTAATGAGTTCGGTGCAGATGCAACAGAGTAGACTGGCTTTTTTATGGCAGCCAAACATGAGGCCACAAAATAATTACTTTTCTTGTCAATAGAATATTTTCTAGTTTAGGGGCGAGCAGGGCTAACTGTGACACTAGATTAATAAGAAAAAAAGCTAAATCTGCTTACAAGCTTGTCATGGCAGGTATGTGCGAGTGCAAATTTACAATTCCACCTTCTTCCAAAAGATAGAAAGATATTACATTACAATACTAATTAACTTGTAAACAATAGTTAACAACGTAAAGTACTTCTAAAGCATTTTTATTCATAGCTCATGTCAATGTCAACATTTAAGATTAAGTTATAAAAATCAAAAGTTGCATGTATATATTATAGTTCTGAGCTAATAATTGGTAATTAAAAATAAATAAATAATATATATATATATATATATATATAATTTATTTATTTTCCCAAAAAAACGCTCCTTTACAAGTTGCATATAGCATCAGATTCAAAGTTATTTAAATGAGACTATACAATGACTTCTGAGGCAATCTTTACTGAGCCGTTTCTGAATAAATGAACAAAAACCATAAAGTGTTACAGTTTCCTGGCTCTCCCTACTTTGTTATTCAGTGGGTGTTTCTGCAGTGATCCAGTGAATCACGCATCACTTTATTGTAAAAACCTTACTCGAATTCTGTATTTTCTCAGAAATTTCAAACTCGATAGTGCAGCCCACCTGCTTTGTTCATGTGTGTACCGTTTTTCATTTTATGTTTTAAATTTTTTATGCTTGCTTTGTTAGTGAAGTGGGAAGTTGCCAGATTCCTCTTTTTCATCCTTATTTTGTGTTCTTACTTTGCATTTGAAAGGACCACCCATTGGGCTCGGAGGAGAGAGATTCCCTGCACGCCGTCTCTTCGGAATATTAATGGGCTTCTCCTGGGAAAACTGCCCACAGAATAGGCCACTCCATCGCTGTCTCTGTTTCCGCTCAGCTGTCCTGAGGGTACGTGAGGGTGTTCGGTACAATCCGGTCTGGAGAAACCTCAAGTACACCTCAAACTTTTGTTTTTATGTTTCATTAAGGACTCTCGGACTCTCTTCTCCCCCAGAATATATTGCAGCTTTTATTGCACAATAAAAAGCACAGGAACAGCTACATTTATTATGTCAAATTCCTCAGTCTCAGCTTTATAACCGTAATCAATAAGACGACATATTGATTGAAATGAGGGGGCCATTAGCACGTGAGGGATTTGGGAACAGCTCGTTTGAGCACTGAGAGAGGTGACAATGATGCCGATCGCCGCTGGTTTTCGTCACCGAGCTGCATAGTTCTCAGAAGCCGAGACATCTCATCTGTTTGGCCATTATGAGAGTGACCGGCCTAATGGCTTCTGCAGATGGCGACGCTCGCTGAAGTCATTGCTCTTTTCTTTCAATCCCTTTTGCATTCTTTATCTGTTTTTGACTCTCTGTCACTTGCGTTCAGTTTCCTCTGCCCCTGTCTGGGTCTCTGAGTTGAGCGCTCAGCTTCTGGCATGTTTATGTCAAGAATCCTGTTTTTTTCCCCCAGCCTACCAAGCTGTGGAAGGGAAATAACAAATGGTGTTGCAATGATGAAAAACAACAACAACAAAAAATAAACAAACAACAGTAAGATATAATAAAACAGTATATAACGCCATTTTTTTTTTTACCTTTATTTAACCAGACAAGACAGATTAAGAACAGGTTTCTTATTTACAACTCCGGCCTGACAAATTACAACTGTGGCATTCAATAGTAATAGTATTTTAGTTATATTTGATATATTTTTAAATGTTTTTGAGTGCCTTATGCTCACTGGGGATGAATGTATTCACCAAAAAATAATGTAAAGAAGTATAATATTGTGAAATATTATTTCAATTAAAAATAACTGTTTTCTATATGAATATATGTTCAATTGTAATTTATTCCTGTAATCAAAGATGAATTTTCAGCATCATTACTCCAGTCTTCACTGTAACATGATCCTTCAGAAATCTTTCTAACGCTGCTAAAGAAACATTTCTCATTATTATTAATAAAAACAATCTGCTTCATAACTTATGGAAACGTGATACAATCTTTTTTTTTTTTTTTTTAACAGACACATTTGTAACAACATCTTTATTGTCACCTGATCAATTTAAATAAAATGATTAATGTCCCTGAAATCTTGAATGGTGAAGAATACAGTACACATGACTGTGGATGGATGGATTGATAGATGGAGAGACATACTTACTTAACATCTCCCAATCTAGAGAGAGTTAAGTAAGTTATTTAGCAGTTTGTGCATATTTTACACAGAAATGTCCGATCTCATATCCTGGGTAAATGTTAGTTTTGTGGGCATAATAATTTAAAACTGGGCCTGTATTGAAACAGCTGGGACCAATAGACCTCTGGCCTTCTACTGGATCGCTATGGGCTGCTGTTCCTGTCGTCTCTCCTTCACAGATGAACTAGATGTTTATTAATACTTTTTACAAGGGGAATGCTGTTTTTATTGAGCTTACGATGAAAGGAGATACATTCATGCCATTTGTAAATTGACGGTTCTACAGCATTAAAGCCAGAAGAGGTTTGTCGTTTCTGGTTTTGTAATTACACACCAGCACAGATGATGCAATCGCAAAACAGAGCTGAAAATGACAATGAATTAGTAGAACATGATGTCTTTGGCATGACGTGCTTGTCAGTATTTCCCGTTGCTGACCGCTCAGAGGAACAGACACATAACGCTGTTTTTCTTTCCGTTTTCACACTAACAATGCAAGTGTTATAATGTGCTGACTATAGGGCCCTCCTGCTGTTTCATCTGCAGCGCTTACGTAAGAAAACTAACGTTCATCATTACCGAAGACATTCCACCCCCTGAGGCTAAACACAAACCATACATATTCACGCTTAGTGTAACCAGACGCAGATTATGAGACAATAACAAGCCGTAGGTGTCTGTTTTACGTTTTATTCTCACTTTTATTGCAAATATAATACAAAAGATGAGCTTCTTCAAAGGCAGTAAAATGTTAAACTTTTTAAAGACAAAAAACTTGTTCAGTCTTGTGTAAAAAAGAGAGACCGACATCAGTTCTGAGATGGCTGACGTCGAGTAAAGCACTAAATCGGAAAGGGAAATGTATAAGCTAACAACTAACTACTTGAAAAAAAAACCTACAGCTTCAGATTAGAGCATCGTAAAACTTTCCAAACGAAAGACTACTCTTCCAGTTACTTTAGAAACTGCAACAGCATTTTGTGCATATCACAACTGGTTAGAAATAAAGGACAAATAAACATTTAAAATAGAAAAATCTACAGACGATAAATAAACATGATGAATACAGAATTTTAACATATTAAGTACCAGCCCTCTGTCTAAATGGCCCGTTGGGTTATATGTCACCATCATATTCAGAGGCGCAAAATAACAATTCATTTTTTTCGTATAAAGTATTAAAGAATAAAATGCAAATAATTTCTTTGAAATAAAATTAATACTAATAAATAAATTAAAGGGGTTAAGATGGGATACAAAAGGAGGGGCTGTAAGATGACACCTGCAGGACTGCAGGCAGCTAATGACAAGCAGAGGTCAAAGGGCACTTCCTGGAGCTGCAACACATGCTGTTAGACACTCAGTAAATTCTCAGCTGCCGCTGCCACGTAGATATTCCCGCTAATTCGCTTCCAACATTTGACAGGCACTGATGCTGGTCGGGGATAAAAGCGTGAATGAGAGCTGGTAAAAAACAACAAAAAAAACAACGGTTGAATAGGAATGATATTTTACAGGAACATAAATAAAGGGCACAGAGTCAAACTATAAAACATAAAAATGCTCAGCGCGAGGACTAGGGTGTTACCGATGGGAAAAGGTGGGAGGAAAACAAGGAATGACTACCAAGAGTGGTTTAGTAAAAATAGACTTTTCTACGAGAAAATACAGAAGGCCGGAAATACAAAAAAAAAAAAAAAAAAGGGAACACGTTAAGAAAACATACACAGTACATATTAAAGTATCAATAATCAATAAGTCCTCACAGAGGAATCATTTCTCAAAAATGTTTCTTTTCTTGCAAACAAGGCTAAAAATATATATTTATATATATATATATATTCTAATCACGATTTCAGGCGATTAAAAGGCACGTCGGGAGCCGTTTTGTTGAATTCATTTTCTTCAAGTCCAGCTTTCTTTCCTACATTGTTTCGTGTGTGTGTGTGTGAGGGCAATTCAAGTGTGTGTTTCAAAGAGAGTGGATCCCAGGTGGAAAAAAAAAGCACATTTCCATAATATACTTAAAGTGCACTAATTTTGTACTTGATATACTAAAAATGATTCTTTAAGATAAGCTTGAGATGGAATAATGCACGTTTAACATACTATCTCAAAATGCATTTAGTTACCCCTTCCAGAATCATACAACACAGAGAGAGCATGTTAAAAGTGCCTTTTACTATCCATGCTGTTCAAAAATAGCACAGATGAGTAAACACCTTAAGCTGATCGACACAATTAGAGCACTTTAACCCCTTAGCAGGTCTCTTTCGAATGGGATTTGGGAATCAGGAGGAACATTTGATTGCTTAGGGGTTAAGTACAATATGAAAGTACACTTTTTTTTTCCCCCGCTGGAGGAATGATGCGGATTGAGTCCCATCGGTACTGCTCAGGGTCTGGACAGCTGCGTGTAGACCGGCTGCTGGTCCCAGTGCTGGGGACTGTGGTTGGGCTGGGGAATGGAAGGAACCCCGGCAGAGTCAGCGATGGGTGTGTACATGGGCCTCTGGCTGGAGCTCATGTAGCTGAAGGTGGAGTACAAGCCCGAGCTCTGTCCTCCCGCGTGGGTGTAATAGGAGTTGGCACCGCCCTGGTGGTCGGAGTAGTCGTACTGCGCCCGGGTGATGGATGGGAATGAAGTGCTGTAGTGCTGGAGGTGCTGGACGTTGAAGGAGCCGTAGCTGGCCTGCTGCGGAGAACCCTGATCGTTGTAGTGGCTGGGGCTGAGCTGCTCGGTTTTGATGTGCGTCGTTCTCGGCTGCTCTTGCTCTCCGCTCAGCTGGGTGCTTTGGGGGCTGCCGTTTTGAGGCTTCCCCATCCAGGTGGCGTAGCTGCCCACGTAGGGCGCGTTGGCAGCGTGGCCGTTCGGCGGCAGGTACTGATCAAACTCGTTGACGTCGAAGGTCTCGATGACGTCACTGCTGAGCTCACCGATGTCAACGTCGCGGAAGTCGATGTTGAGCGGTCGTCCTGTGCTTTCCTGAAGCGGACGGGCCTCTCGCTTCAGATCCACTTTGCCTGGCTGCACATCAGTTTTCGGAGTGGTGGGAGGAGTGGGCGGCCCTTGGGACTGGCCTGTTTGGAAACGGTGGAGGAGGGGAGAGAAGTTAGAGCGGCGGTTAAGAGATGACGCAACAACAAGAGCCAGAGAAAACAACCCAGATAAACGTAATTGTTAAATAATTTACTTTCGATTAATCACATCCAAAATATATATATTTTTTTTTCTCTGTAAAATGTTTCTATATTATCTGCATATAAATATATACGTGCAAATATTTAAAAAATATTAACTGCATGTGTGTGTTTGTGTATCCATAATAAATATACTCAAAAGCAGTCATAAGTAGCAGGGGTACATTTGTAGCAATAGCCAACAATACATTGATATAAATTAATAGGATTATTAACTAAAGATACATTTTCAGCTGTAAATATATCAAACCTTCATTTTTGATTAGTAATATGCATTGCCAAGAACTTATTTGGACAACTTTAATAGTGATTTTCTCAATATTTTTATTTTTATTTTTTTGCACCCTCAGATTCCAGATTTTCAAATAGTTGTGTTTCAAACAAATATTGTTCGATCCTAACATACACCAATGGAAAACAGATTCATTCAGTTTTTAGGTGATGTATATATCTCAGTTAGTGATAAAAAGGACCCTTGACTGGTTTTGTGGTCCAGGGTCACAAATATAAGCGAAAACTTTCCTTTTGGATGTGATTAATCTTTTGACAGCACTACTCGATGTCACCCACCTGAGTGTTCGCTGGGCGAGTGCACCTCTCCCATGCTGGACGCAGGAGAGTCTGCTTGCTGGAGGGCTTTGAAGATGGCATTCGGGGAGATGTGAGTCTGCTCGCTGCCGTCCTCAGACTCGCTCTGGCCGTTCTTCACTGACTTCCTCCGCCGTGGCTGATACTTGTAGTCGGGGTGATCTTTTTTGTGCTGAACCCTGAGGCGCTCAGCCTCCTCCACGAAGGGACGCTTTTCGCCCTCATTCAGCAATCTGCCAATGAACACAGCAATGAATCTTACAGTGCATACGCTATAGTGTAGACTGCATGCACTTGCATCCACCGTTATGCATATGAATTATTGCAAAGTCAGTACCTAACAATTAAAGTGGATCAGAAGAAGCATTCAAAGTTGTCTCAAAACCAAAACAACAGCCGTGCTTGTCTTTGGACAACTTTGATAAACTTTTTGGATCCACTTCAAATTTAAATCTGTCAGTGAGCACAGCACTAAATCTTACAATGCATACTGTTAATATTGTGTAGACTGCAACTGCATGCACTATTATGCATATGAATTACTGCAACAACAACAAAATACAGCAAAAAATCTTACAGTGAATACTCTTACTATTGCGTAGAGTGCATGGCAAAAATACAAAAAACAAAAACAAAACAAAAACATTTACCTCCAAAGTTTGCCCAGAGTTTTGCTGAGCTCGGCGTTGTGGAGGTGCGGATACTGATCCGCGAGCTTCCTGCGCGCCGCTTGCGCCCACACCATAAACGCGTTCATCGGTCTCTTCACGTGAGGCTTGTTTTTGCTCGAGCCGTTCACTCTCACCGGCATGGGCACCAGCGTCCAGTCGTAGCCTTTCAGCACCTGAGACACCGCCTCTCGGATGCACACCGGGAACTTGTCGTCTTCGTCCTTCTTGAACTCGCCGAGCGTCGCGTCCGGAGCCGCGAGGCGGGTGTTCTCGGTGTCGGAGCCCGAGCCGGAGCCCGGGGAGCCCGCGGAGTCCTCGGACATGCTCGGACTTGGGGCGTCAGACAGACACTTCTCTTGCTCCTCTGTCATTTTCAGGTAGGGATCTAGTAGATTCATGCGAAGACTGTAGGTGGACGATCTCAGAGAATCGGTGCGGGCTGAGCGTTTCGCCTTCCCAAAATACGTCCCAACTAAGTTCCTGCAAATCCACTGAAACGCAGCGCTCGCTTTCAGAGGGCAAGCGTTTGAGGGTGTTCTGCTGGTGTTTGCAAAAGCTAAGCGCTCCCTGCGCGCTCCTGTGTAGTATTTCCAAGAGAGAGACGAACTTTGGTTTGTCAGCTGAGCGCGCACTGGCTTTTAAACCCCACGCGCTGTGACGACAAGGAAAACGATGCCTGCTCGTGCCCACCCCTCTCTCACTCTCAATAATTATCACTCGCAATTTAACATTTCACAAATCTGCTTCAGAAAGCACTGTTTTCATAAGAAGCGCCTTGTTCCATATCCTTGTATTTTTAAAACGCAAGTGCGCGAAAATGTTTATCTTTAGGGTCGTGCAAAACACCACGCAAGACTTCAGTCCTTTGTAAACAATCGAACGGGCTTAATATTCAAGCCACTGGTTTTAATTCGTTTATTTAGTGACTAGTTTTGGACAACTGGGCTCGAGGATGTGTTACTCAGTCAGTGACTCAGCCTAAAAGCTTTCCACTCGCGCTTATTCCTTCTTTTAGACAGTTCTGAAGAAGTTGCAAATGCTGTTGCATCTATTCCTCGAGTCAGAGATGGTGTTGGGGTGATTCGCTGGGTGTTGTGGAGAAGCTGACCGATAGGGGGAGACAGAGTTCTGTGCTCAGTTCGCTTCAGTCCATTAGCGCTGGTCAGACTGGCAGAGTTTGTCTGTCTATAATAATGCAAATATTGGCCATGAGTTCCTGATTAAAAACAGCCAACGTCTCTGTATTTTCTCTCACACAGCATTCAGGGGGAGACTTGGGAGTGTCGATACGTTATGTTTAAATATAAGTTTATTCGGTTTATATAATATGTGCACACACACACACACACACACACACACACACACACTCATAATACATTGTGATTTTGCAACCTTCCCAACTTCCATTGCACTAACAGAAAACATTTTTACATTGTATTTTTTTTGTAACTTATGTGTTTTGAACCACCGCATCTCCATTCCACCTCTAAAAAGTGAAAGAAATGCATAATGCACACTATTAAGCTCTCCTTATATTCTTTACACATGTAAAATAAACTACATATATAAACTGATTTCACCCTGTAGCTCATTTCTAATTGGTTAAAACGGATGGTTTCACTCACTTGGACTGATTGAAGACATGATTTTTTGTGCAAACTTTTAGTTGCACGTTTGTGTGCACTACACAAATAAATGAATAAATAAAAACGCAATAAAATCCAACAGCCGAGCGTTTTGTGATATGCACGCAGATCTCTGATTCTCTGCTCTGGGCAGAAGGAGAAAGGCAGGCTCCTGGATGTTGTAAAGCTGTTTGTTTGCGTTATGTCAAGCTCTTGCAGTGCACGACCAGTCAGTAATCCTATCTGCCCCGCAGTTTAATTAAGGCTCAGCTTCCACATACAGAACGTGGACTGTGAGCGTTTTGATTCGTCCTCGCTCCGACACACAGCGTTTATTTTCACTGGATGTGTTTATTTAAATTATTCACTTCAAGCATAAACATAACAGAACTTTTAGGACCTTCGTCAATAGCACGTTCCCTTTTCTGTTAACAGCACGCTGCTAATAGGAAGGAGAGGCTTGGTTTATTTATTGTAATGCGGACTTAGAGGAGTGAATGACAGCTTTTCAACTTTGCATACGCTTATCGAGCCATCTTTTAACAACTCCTTGATTTTTTTTTTTATTGCATGAAGCCCCTGTTAGCTGCTGGCAGAGACGATGCTATTACCTCCGATACAGCCAATTAGATAAGTGTTACCACATTTGTGCTATATCACTAACTTGTGCTTTAAACGTTTCACTAACAACCACTGGTTTTACGAAGGTGTTCAAGTAATAAAATGTTATGGGAGTGCAACTTGCGTTCTGATTAACTTATACCACCTGTTAAGCAGAACTCACATCTGAGTCACAAATAGAGATCGCAGTCAAATGAGACGGTGATTTCACACAAGATACACCTACGCCACATCCTGTCAAAAACTAAAATGTTTCAGGAACAGATGGCAAAAGCTGTGCATTTTTATGAACTTGCCCCTATATGTTAATTCGATCCATTTTTTATCACCATATTTTAATTCTTTTTGGTATTACATCTAGTTTTTTAAGTTTCAACTCAGTAAAAAGGGAGTTCTTTTATAACTTCTGTGTCATAACTTACCAGTCAGCTAAGGTTAACCAAATCTGCCTTTGTCAGATTAAAGCAATGATCAGGTCCAGGGCTAGGCACCCTACAAAAGGCCTTGGGAAACTTCTCATCTTGTCTTGGCGTGGAGGTGTGAAGATTTTGTTCAAACATTAGAGGTAAACTGGAAAACCATGTTTGCCATTTCTTTGTCTCTGAGGTGTTTAAGGAGCATTCTCGTTTCACTTTGTGCTATTCAGAAGTTCTTGTTTTTGGCACCGAAATGATGCACCGCTAATTAGACATTAAGAACAAACTGGCTTATGCTGTTGTCTGTGAAGTCAGGCACTAGTTTGTTAAACGTGACTTTTTCTAGTATTTCTTCATGAATGTCAAAATCCAAAAGAGCTTCCTGCCACCGCCATCTTGACCCTTCTGCCATAGACTTCTGGCAGACTTTGTGGCCAAACACGAACCCTGCATGGAAATGTGTTCATTTGACACCACGCAAGTGAAGTTTATAGAAGTCTGCTTCCGCTTCAGAGTAAAAAAGAAAGGTAAATGCTAGGTAAAGTTATTCAGAATATTAGAAATCATCACAAAGGTTGCATTTATGACATAAAAAGTCAGGGTTAGTACGAGAAATTAATTTGCAGTTGTGATGCATGAAGTCATATTACACAGTAAAACATCCCAATGTCAAGAAATAGTCACAATTGTGAGACATGTTTTAATTTTGCGATAAGTCCCATCGCAAGAAAAAAGTAGTTGTAGTTGTGAGATTTAACGTCACATTACGAAAAATTCATACTTTAAATAAAGTTTTAATTGTGACATAAAAAAAATCATAATTGTGAGATGTAGTAAAATTATGAAAAATAAAGTCATACTTCATTGCGACATTTAAATTCAAGAATGCCACACAATTGTGATATAAAGATAAAAAAGTGCTCTTCTGAAATTGGAAGAAATAAACACATAATTGTGAGATATACAATCCTACAGTGAGATTTAAACTCACACTCCTTAAAAAAGTCACAATAACAAGTAAATAAAGGTGAAAGGTGAAAATGAATTAACACATATTACAGCAAATAAAGCTGTAATTACTAAAGTTTTAGTTGCATGATTTAAAGTCACTTTGTGATAATTATACATGCACACACACACACACACACAGACGAACAAGCTTCTGTGTATGTAGGATGTGTTTGTCAGGGTTGTGTTGAGGTCAGAGGTTTGTCCAAGCACTCAGTCGTTATCTGTGATTTACGACAAAGTGTTTCAGCAGATCAGAGTATTCGACTGTTTGTTAACATGCGTCATCCTGCTGTAAGTAAAGTCTGATCCAGATGTCACTAGTTCCTACAAAACCTGGATGCATTTTCATTTTTGTTCGATTCCACAGCCGCCACAACACCCTGATGTGAGTTATGAGATGGTTTTGGAGAAGGTGAAGCGCCTCAGCAGCAGGCAGAGAAGCGGACACACTGAGCCGAACAGGCTCAAAGCCACGGGAATCCGCACACGCTCCAAAGATACAGCTGGTGCAAACACTGGCTCTTAAAAATAACAATGTGCTTTTGCGCCAAGCTAAATGTGCTAATGACAGATCCACACCTTTAAGGACTCTTTTGGGCATTTAAGGGGGTGGCGGCGGGTGGGTTGAGGCTTAAGAAATTGGTTTGTCAGCGGGAGGGCCGAGTCAGTGGAAAAGCAGACGCTAACGGTGCCCGCGATTTTCACAGCTTGAGAATTCTCTGATGCAGCGAAACGCTAGTCGGTCTGGACGCTGCTCCAGTCATAGCACAGCACATTTCTAATTGAATTGTGCCTTGCAGACGGAGGTGCTCGGCGTAGTCGGATTTCATTTCAGAGAGCTGGATGACCGATAGTAACCTGTGATAGTTAGGCTTGCTGTGTTTAATAGGTGGTGTATTATATTCTTATTAATCACTAAAAATCACCTTGGCAGCAGTGATTAAAAGTCATTGCAAAAATGGTCGTTTGAGAAGCTGGAGCACAAAGTCAGTCATAAGGGTCAGTTTTTTTACATTTAGATTGATACATCATCTGAAAGCTGAAGTAATATGATTTCTGTTAATGTGTGCAGGAATGTGTAGGATTGTCAGTATGTGGCATGATCTTTACTCAATATCCTAATGATGTTTAGGTAGCTTTTATTTTACAGTACTTTTCCTCATGTACTTACTGTCCTTATTATAGTTATTACAATAACCTGGTAATAACTAGGTACTAACCCTGAACGTCCCCTCAAACCGAACCCCACCTCATGTACTGTAGGGCCCATGCTACACTCTAAAATAAAAGTGCATAACATTTTTTGATCAAATATTCACTCATGTAATGTATTGTTGGCTATTGCTACAAAGATACCTCTTCCCCGCTAGAAATTTTACCTTCCCAGAACGTCCTCGGAACGCCTCCGCTGGTGTCAAGGATGTTGTCTAGTAACGTGTTCTGCGGCGGTCACGATTTGAGTTCTTTAAAGGGTTGAGGGAAGTTATTTGGGGGGCCTTCACACAACATTCAGGACGTTCTCAGGACGTTTAGGGGACTTTTTTTTGTTGTTGACATTTTTAAAACGTCTTCAGAACATCCCCGCTGGTGTCAAATTCTTCACCTAATATGTTCCACATTGTGCAGTTCTTACCTTTACAGAACATTCAGGATGCAATGACTGATTTTGTGCTCCAGGTTCACAAGATTCACGTCTATACTTCTCTGATCCATGACGTTCTGGCTCAAAATGTTGATTTTATGCTTGCAATTGTAAAAAGTAATTGTTTCAATACCTTATCCTCTGCCATGCTTTTTTTCTCTTTAATTAACCAAACCTAATATATGATTTACTTTTGCGTTTGAGTTCCAGTGTCTTTTGTTGTGTTGTGTGATTCAAGTTCATGATGTCAGCTTTTGGTCTGATGTCATCGGTGGTCTCACTAACAATCATTCAGACGTGTTCAAGTGTTATCTATGAAACCACAGACTAAATAAAGCTGTTCGTGTCATAGCGGTGTGGCTTGAGCAGGTTAATTCTTAACTATATTCTTAACTTCACCTTTGAATCATCCTTGGTGGATGTGGCTTTGGATGTGGAGTTGATTGTCGGATAAATTGTCCTTTGAAAGGGTTTAAATGAGTGATAGATGTTACACTTCAGACGACGTGAACGTTTTACTTGCCTGACCAGACAACAAATCTGATTAAAACATCTAACTGAACAGAGAGTTTGGTGAGAATGGCTCTGATTTTATTACATTCAGTGCATGTAAACGGCGATTAGTAAGATAATGAGTAACACAAGGTAATGGCAGTTAGGCTCACGCAGCTCGTCTATGTGAGAGAATCTCGTGGAGAAATCTAAACAAATGAACGCAACTGCAGACAGAAGAAGAATAAAAATGTACATTTGTTTTCATATTTATAACATACAGCCTAGTTAAGCAACATGACACGGACAAGAGAGGGAAGTTCCCTGAAAACCACGTTTGCAAATTTGACATACAAAAGTTAAAACGAGTAGTTAATGTACATTTTGATTCAGTTTTTGAATTTGATTTTATTGAAAGGACATATTGTTAAAAATAATAATTTAACATATTGTTAAAAACAATAATTCCAAACAAAAATTACAGCAGAACAGTTGCACATATGCAACACACAGAGCTGCAGTGTTTTCTTAATGAAGGATTCATGTCTTTGAATTCTGAATCATTTGAGTTAATGATTCTGGGGTCCATTCATATAAGTAGAGATTCATGCTTCATTCATCCATCTGAACTAATCGTTTGAAACATATATATATATATAAACCAAAATCACATTATCTTATTCTATTATGTGAAATTATTAATTAAATGTAATAATTTGTTATAAAAGATCCATGCATTCAATATGGTTAGGGGAAATGGCCTTTAAATAGGTCAAATGATATGGAAATATTTGTATGCAGTATAATAATTTCCAAACAAAGTGAAAATGCTGAGTGGCTAGTCAGTTTGGAAAACCACTAGTTACAGTGGCTGGTGAGCAAAACGTCAAGCCCTGAATAATACCTAAGATAATATAATATAATATAAAATAAAAGGATAGAATAATGCACATGTAAACATGATATTGCCCAAAGGTGTACCAAACTACTGTATATAGACTACAAACATATGGACATGTTTACAACATTTTCAAATCAATTTTGATAACTGAATAAAACTTTAACCATACATTAAAGTTTAACTCAAAACCTTTCTAGTAAACTGATCCTTAAATGTGTGATAGTTTTCATAAATTCAGATTATTATTATTATAGTTATTTTAATGCTTTTCTCATCAGCTTGTGTGGTACCCAAAACTACCCTGCTCTTGCGGACCACTTATTTTACTAGATTTTGCTTTAATAGTCGCAGACATTAGTCCGTATTGCGATTTGATTTCTTGTAGATTTCTTCATCTCAAATTTGCCGTGATATTTCACATGCATTATACTGTAACTTTTTTTTTTCCCCAATTCCGTCTACATTCTCTGCATCACTGAAATCACAGGGATCTAATAATGCCAATACGCATTGGTGTACAGACACCCAACTCCTTTCACTCTATTGTGTCTTTCTCTCACTTCGGCTCTTACTTTTACCGAGTCTCTCTCTCTCTGACCCTCCCTCTCTACCCTGCAGGCCACTCGAAATGAAAGAGCCTATTCTTTTTGCAGAGTCAGTTTGATTCCTGGGCATGCCAGCGTAATGAAGGAGTGATGAGATCCAATGGCTCGGGCCACCAGCCCAGCCCAGCTCTCTCTAATTCCTGCCCCCAGCTCTTTCCACCTCATACACACAGGTAACTGTGCACAAACGCCAAGAAATGCTCTTGAAAAATGATGGCAGCCGGAATGACTGCATAGATAAACACTCGCTGGCGAAAAATCCACTTTTCAGACCATAACTAACCGTCCTCCGTCGGTAACATCCAAACCTGACCGCAACTGGACCTCAGAGGTTCAGAAGAGTGGCGAAGGCGTCCGCTCTCAATATAAGAGCTTGTTTCTTACCCTTTTCTAGCAATTAGAAGGAAACAGAGATGCCCGTGTATGCTTACATCCTCGTCAGTGTTATTGAAGATGTTTTTTTGGAGGGCAGGAGCTGGGTTCGAAGCGTCGTGTGTTAACTGATGGAAGCAGTGTGAATCCCAGTGAAACGTGAGGAGAGGTCAGACAAAATGTAGGATAAAGCTGCGTCACACACACACACACACTCTCGCACGTGTCCGGTTCAGGCCTGGGAAACTGTAGAGGCACAGCAAGACAGGAACCTTCTAGACACAGAAACTGCCACTTTAGACGGCATAAACGCACGCATAGACATACATGCATAATGATATGGGTGTTTGCACGAGATTGCAGCAACCCTGTGGACTCTCCTCGCTGCTGCTGGACTCTAATATTACACTCGGAGGAAATTGTCCAGCTTGATTTCCTGAAATCTCTTCCATCAGGACGTGCGAGTGTGACTCGAACTGAAAGAAGAGGGAGAAGGGGAAAAAATGCACGAGTGAGAATGGGAAAAAAAATAATGCTACTGTGAGATATTGTGTGGTGTAACACTAGCTTTACGAGTCTCAGATTAGGACTCTAAATACCAGGATAGCTCTATCCCTCCCTCTCCTTTTCCCTTTACTCATGTCACTTTCTTAAGCCTCCTTCCTAACAAGTTTATAAATCTTTGGAAACAGCACGTGTTAGAGCTAAAGTACTCACGAAACCATCATTTCAGGAGTTGATGTTACAGCAATTAACATGTTGAATTAAAGTGAAGTACAAACATTATTGATGTCTTTAATAAAATGTCCTGCCATTGTATTTTCATTCTAAACTAAACTCTGTTGAACTGTCTGGAACAACTGATTTTGTGCTTAATGCATTATAATTGTGCAGAAGTAGTGCTGAAGTCATGCTGTGTGCTGAAGTGGAATGATGGCAAGTACTTTTCACTTTAAATATCCTGCATGTTATTCAAAGATCATACAATCATCATCAACTGTGACATTAAAACAAGACCTAATATTAAGAATACAGTAGTACTCCAAATAAACACTAATTAATTCCAGACAATAGATTTTTAATACATTTGAATTACGCTTTGTATGAATTAAATGTATTTTATATACTTGGGTATATAGTTAATATTATTATTTAAAGCGATCCTGGCCATCAAAATGTTTGCTTTATGAAGTGTGACTACTTTTTTAGGACCACTTAGCCTTTTAAAAACATATTCATGATTTCTGTTTGTTCAAACCGCCAGTGCCACAAAAAGCTTTGCAGATAGATGGATAAATAAATAAATAAAAAAGAGGATATAGAAATATTTTGATCTAAAATACTACAAAACATGAAAAACATGAACTATATGAAAACACGCTATATATTTGTATGTAAATGTTTATTTGTAATTAAAGATTAAAATATTTATTTATTTATTTATTATTTTTTATTAATGTCTTTTGTCTTTTCTTTGAAATTGTTTTTTTTATATATATTTGCAAGTCTTTTATTAGTGTTTAAATGAGTATTCATGTTTGCAATTTAAGACAAAAATAGCTTCTAAAATGCTTCTATATTGACAGTAAAAAGTCTTCGCAGACTATCATTGTACTCGTTTGACTTGAAATGTTTGTGGGTTTTCTGCATCAGCAGACAATTATTTGCGTCAGCGCAGCACATTATTGCGCGATTGCTCATAATCATTCAGGAGCGAATCCTTACTTCCTGTTTAAAAGAACTGTATGCATGCGTATGTGTACGCATTTATACGTGTGTGTAACATCTCACCGCCCTAATCCACGGCCCTTGGCGCTGCATTGTACCGCATATTAGACTTGTCATGCAACTAAGTTTGAATTTCTAATAAAAAAAATCCAGAGTCTGAGCTTTTCAAAACAAAACCTTTTAGCAAGCGCTCCGGTATCATCTGACAGGGCAAATAAACACAGATGAATGTCACTCTATTCCCGAACAGAACTGATGCTGTTTCCAACCCAAAACATCGGCCTGCACTGTAACACGAATGTAAAATAACTCGCTGACCTTCCCAGAATCCCCCAGCTCCCAGACGCGCATATCGCAAACAGCTCACATCAAAGCCCTCGACACGGACCCCTTTATTGCTAATAGTTGTTGTTTTCTTGGAATAAACACTTTTTAATAAACCCATTTCTGACTGTGCACTCAAGTTAATGTTCACAGTAAATATTAGCCGAGGGCCGCTGACGTCTGCAGACCTAACATGGGGTTTAACGAGCTTAGATTTCCTTTCCCTTCCATAATACAGAAGTGTACAAGGCCTCCTCACACAGCAAGGCAGGGTTAGCATGTGTTGACCAGCGGCTTGAGTCTAGTGATGGGAAAGAGGTGACTCGCTGTAGGCCGTGACACTCAACAAACTACAAGAAAATAAACAGGTTTAATGAACCGATAAACGAGTAAATAGGACTGGGGGAGGTCTCTGGAAATCTAAATTGCACTGAATGATTAATAAGTTGCTGTAAGAAACCTCATATTTAATGATAGTATTGCATGTTTTAATCACTACTTACCATTGTGAAAAAGATGTACACTTTAGCATGCTTTTGAAAAGAGATCCTACAAAGAGATTACATAAAAAATACATTTTACTGTATATTTAAATGTGAACTTAATGCATTATTTTTAATCGATGTTTAATTGATAGCAGTGCTAATAAACAATAAACAGAAAGGGCTAATAAATGAAAATGCGTTCTAGTTAAAATCTGTATTACATGCAATTATATGAACTTGAGTGTGTTTTGATGTCATTTCATACTTCTGTTGACTTGATTAGCATTTATGGAAAATCAAATATACTTTAATGTCATGTCATGTATTTAAATACACTTGTAATGGTAATACAAACTATATTAACCGTATTAACACCCTGCTGCG
Source organism: Enteromius treurensis (assembly GCA_032275025.1). Lineage (NCBI taxonomy): Eukaryota > Metazoa > Chordata > Actinopteri > Cypriniformes > Cyprinidae > Enteromius > Enteromius treurensis. The sequence goes on along the minus strand of JAUCMU010000057.1, from coordinate 1,056,984 downwards.
CAAGTGTGCACGATGAAAACTAGCAAAGGCCTAAATGAGGATTTTAACACATGAACTTGCCAAAATATCGGAAGAACTTTAATGGCTATGACTGAAACACTAGCGCATGTTCCTGGTGTTTCCTCTCTGTGTGTGTCTGTCTCACTCGTGTTCGTCCCTCCCTCTCTGTTCGTGGTCCGCTGCTGCTTTGTGTTCAGATGGAGGGCCAGTGCTGTGGTCTTCTCACTGGGTGCCAACCGATGCTATCGCTCTTCCCAGTCTCAGAATATTTCACACGCAGGGCCAGGCGGCGTTCGAATGAATTTCTTGTGTTTGCATATACTTATCCACGTGTAGTGGGATCCAAAAGTCAGAAAACTGGGATTTTAACAAATGATTTTTAAATGCAAAACTAAAGCTTATAATGAGCTGCTGAAATTTCCCATTTTGAGACCTGCTTAAATTTACACTGTGCATAAACTGGATCCCAAATAACGCCCTAAACATTACGCACTCATTTGTGTAGTAGTGTATGAATTGTATAAGGTTATTTTGTCATTCATAAACAATTCCTGATAGCCCCGCCCCCTCTGCTACTATGTAACTTTTGTACATTTTCAGTGTGAGCACACTACTCACATTATTTATTCTACAAAATAGCATCAAATGGGATGCACCATTCAAAAGCTTGGTCTCACTCATGTCTCAGACTTCTGGACTCGCACACGCTCTATATCATGTTTTTTATTATGTCTAACATTTATTGTTTTCATTTTAAAGAGCTTCATAATTTAATCTTGTGTTTTATTTGATTTCTTTTTTTAATTTCAACATTAAGAGCTCATTTAAAATGTGTGTTTGTTCTGCAATCCATAAAATGTTGTTTTTTGCTAGGTTTATGACTGACCATATTGCTCCCATTTTACAGTGACATTTTTGTCTGCAGTGAGAAATGGAGGGATTTGTGTTTCGGTCCCAGGCGTGTTCACGAGAAACCACACGCACTCGTTTCTAATGGGAGTCTTCCTGGCGAGCGCCAGCTCATGAACATGGAAACGTGGTTGCCCTCGTCAATCCAAAACCTACAATGCATCTCTCTCAAAGCAGACTGAGCCAGAGGAAAGTGCCGCGTCCAATACGGTCTCCTCGGCAAGTGCCATGTTTGTTTTATTTCATGATTTTATTTTCCTAGCCTAACTCCCCCCGCTTTTTGGACTATTGAATGCTGAGGCGTAAGTGTTTATCTTGAAATTTTTTTGCAAAACGTCTCGCAAAATGAAAATAAAGGTAATGTCACACTGATAATATTTGGAGTGGCAAGTGGGTTGTTTTCCTTTTATTAAATGCTGATTAATATTCAGTGGTAGAAAGGTTAATACTGGCCTTTATTCCCCTGTATCCTGCAGAAAGCTTGCTTTTCTGGGTCTGGGGGCCTAAACGGCAAATGCACGGATGTCTGGTTTAAATTACTGAATAAGCTCAGTTTCATTCACATTTTTGCACTTCGTTTTTTGCTGTCTTTTTTTTTTTCAGAGTTGTAATTGTCAAAATGAGGTGTCTTTCACATTCTGGGAAAACCTTAAACGGAGAAAAACGGCCTCATTACTTTAGTCGAATTTCCCTTTTTTCCCCCCTCGACGCAAACCAGGAGAACTGTTTAATTAGCAGGGAAACAGAAGTGTCGATGGTGGGACGCACACGTTACGGTCTCAGACGTTCCACAACACGGCGTGATTAAGACAGAGATGATGAGATGGCAAAATTAAGGCAACCCCTCTGATTCACATGTAGTTATACTGTGGTGAGGGTGAACTTGCCAGGTTGGCCTCCAATCCTCCCACAATGAATCATGCAAACCCATTACCAGAGCAGAGAGTGGGTGTGGGTGGCAGTCTTTTTCATTTCCAAAATTGTGATCAGCCATGTTAAACCTCTCCACATTGCATCTAATGCTGCTGTTCCGATGCTCCAAAATGTGGCTTCAGATCTCAGTCTCCGTGTTCGACTTTCAAATTGGTGGGATTTTTTTTTTTTTCAGAACATACTTTGAAAATGTCATCCGAGGGTCTGTGGGCAACATACGAGCTCATGGCCCTGCTTGTGACTCACGGGTGACCATATAGTGAGAAGTTAGAGGTGTCCTGGAAGAACTCAGTAACTCAGTCTGTGTTTTGACAGCTTTTCTAAGGTTTCCTGAAGGAAAAATTGATAAAACCCAGGTTTCATCAGTGCTGAGCCACTTACCAAATTGCAGGCCCTCCGTCACTAAGAGTCAAGTAAGGTGTGGGGAAGCACGGATGTGTCATATCAGATGTGAAATAACTGATAAAGATCTGAACTGCAAAAATATGTATTGAATACTAAACTATTGAACATGCTATTATTTGTGTACATACTGACAGAATAATAGATGGACAATTGAATGAATTGATGGATGGTTAGATAATGAATAGATAGATAGATGGATAGATTTTCTGAGCACTCTTAAAGCAGCTGGTTGAGTGAGTCATGACGTGGTAAAATGAGTTCAGCTGTGTGTCTGTCTCTGAGACTCACCCATGTTTCCGTCTGTCACTTAGTCATGCAATACTGTCTTGTTCCTTATTTCCACCTTTCCACCGTAAAACATACCTAGCACTGCTGGTTTCTAAGAACTGGGATTTAACAAATGCAAATCTAACTTTTTCCACCCTTAGTTTGAGATACCCACAAAAGCAGGATCTTCCAGAACCATACAACTGTTTCAGCTCATATTCTGTGTAAGTGTACTTGTTTGAACTTACAGGACCAAACGTGAGTGAACTAACTACAATGATAAATCTCTGCTGGCTGTCACATAGTTTCTGAAAGCATGAAAGAGCCTGAGGTGTTTTCTGAATGTTGGTAAACATGTGGGTGGGGTGACCGGCACAGTGTATAGAAGCTCTGCTGCTTTTTAAAGCTGTGCCTACTGTAGGACCACCTACACACTGGCATTTACAGCCAAAGCGGACTGCTCTTTTTGGAGGCAGTGCCGCATATATACAATTTCTGGATGAAACATTGGTCCAACATACAGAACAACGTCTCTTCTGCACATGATTTCAGAACATATTGGTGAAAACTTAATATAAACATAACACAAGTTTGTACACAGAAAGACTAATTCTAGCCATTTTGGTTCCTGCGTTCATAGGCAGTAAACATCTAATGCGTCACTTGTTAGATTGTGTCATTTGGACGTGTGGCCGCTTGTGGCAGTTAAGTGAGTGTGAAATGAAGGATTTAAAAATGATGCAAGTGTGTCACGAAGTGCTGAAATACAACATTATGCCAAGTTATTTATTCCATGTTTGGAAATTCATTGTCTGCATTGTCTGTAAAAATACATTATGAAAAATAAATATAAATATGAAAATAATTAAAACATAAAAATCCAAAGGTAAATAAATTATTATTATTTTTAATCACATTTATTTATTAATGTATGTAAATGTATTTATTCAGTCACTCATTCATTTCACAGTTGTAAACCTCAGTTTTATTTATCTAAATATGTTTTGTGATAATCCGTGCACACACACACATATATATACACAGTATATATACACACACAGTAGTCAGCATTTGAAGTGGATCAAAACATTTCATCAAAGTTACCCTAAAACCAAAACAATATATGAGGCATTCATTTACGAAATTGGAAATGATACAATTTTGAATGCCTTTGAAATAAATATATTGTGCTCACTAAGACTGAACTTCACAAATACAGTAAAACATGTGCGTGTGTATATATATATATATATATATATCATTATGTATAATTATTCTAGTCTTCAGTCTCACATGATTTTTCATAAAACATCCTAATATACTGACTGTTTGTGACATCTGTCATTCTGAACCAGCTGAAATAATCCCCCAGCATGCTTTGCTACAGACTGCAAGTAGCACCAAGTGCAGTACCTGGCTTTCCAACCTCTCGTAAAGTTGCCACATTGTTTTTTTGTAAAAGCTAAAAGGAAAAGAAAAGACAACTAAATGCTAAAAGGGATACTTATGCAACCTTTATGCATTAGTGAACTTTATTTTTATGAGGTTTAAATAAGTTTCCCCAGGGCAGCTGTAATTTGTGGTTTATTTTCGGAACTTTCGCACATGTATTCTGATGTTTTACTGTTTATCTTCTCGCAGTGCCGTTTCACCACGAGGGTGGCTGGTGCTCATTTAGTTCGCAACATATGGATCGCAACAGACGATCAGATGTGTCAGATGAGTGTTCTGGCGCTCACATGCATGCAAAATCCAACATTTAAGAGATGCCAAGTTGCCAAGGCTCGCACTTCTATTGCATCTTTTTAACTTTTAACCAAACATCACACACTTAATTACTGGAGCAAAAGACTCCAAAAACATAATGGGTAGAGAAACCTCTCCTTTAAGCTTTAGGATCTCTGTACTTTGCATATCTTCATTTCTTCCAGATTTACAATCCCGTAGCACAAACTATCCCATCATTCCTGCCTCGGCCAGCTGTCTGCTCACTGAGTCTGTGGGATTATCCAAATCACATCCATATGGATGAGTGTGTGTGAGCGACAGAGAGAGAGAGAGAGAGATGTCCAAAATAGTATACGCTTACTAAGTTAAAGCCAATCAGCTTCATCATGAGACAATGACATCATGAAACCTGAAATTCCTTAGCTTGCGGTCGTCTGCAGAACCTGTTTGTGACGTTTTCATGAGAGTTGGTCAGACAGGTAAACCTGGTCAGGAAACTTTATCCATCTGACCGGGTAACTGTACGCCGGTAGCTTTCACACAGGTGTGCAGTAACGGTTGAATCAAAGAGTTAATGTCGGCTTGGATTGCAGTCATACTCATACTTTAATGTAGATCGGTCCCTATATCAGAAACGACAAACATACTTAATAAATGCTGTCTATAAAATTGTTAGTGAAGTGAGATGCACACAGATTTCACGAATGTTTGTGTGTGTGTGTGTCAAAACACAAAAATCCACAGGATCAACAGTGGGAATGTGAAAAATGATCTGGCTCCTAAATTGAACGTTGAAAGAAAAAAACATCAGACTGTGAAAACCAGGTGTCTGTTGACATGCTGAGGAAAAAGATTTAATGTGGACAATCCCATCATACGGAAGCCCAATTCCACCTCAAAATAAAAATGAATGGTCATTAAAACAAGCTCTATGAGAAAATGGGAGGAAGGGAAAAAAAGTTGCAATAAAGAGAGAGTTGCAGTAGTGAGATATGAAGTTGCATTTATAAAATATAAAGTGAAACTGTAAGATATATCGTTGCAGTTTGGAAATCTGAAGTTGCAATTGCAATAAATTTGTGATTACAAGAAATAAAGCAACAATTAATAGATATAAATATGCAAACTAACAATTACAAGATTAAAGAAAAAAGTTTCATTGTAAGATATGATGTCACAATTACATGTACGATAAAGTCTGAACGGAAAGTTGCAACTATTAGAAATAAAACAGCAATAAGATATAATGTCGGAATTACTATTGTCAAAATTATGAGAAACTGTTGTAATTGTATGTTTTTTTAATGATATTTAAAGTCTCACTGTTAGATGTTAGTCACAGTTTGGAAATACGAACTAGCAAAAGTTAGGAAATATAAAGATGCAAAATAACAATCTCATTTTAAGATGTCAAGTAACAGTTGCAGTAAAGTCAGAATTGAAAAAATTCTTAGTTACAGCCATGAGAAAAGAAATGTCAATCATGAGATATGAAGTCACAATGGTGATCACAGATAGTCACAGTTGTTGTCACTGTTATGAAGTCATAATTGGAAACTGTGACGTTGCAATAACAATAAAGTCACAATTAGTAAAGTTGCAATGATGAGAAATAAAGTCACAGTTATGATAGTAATAATGGAGTTATTAATAATTAATGAAGTCTGAATAATGAAGGAAAAGAGAAAAGTGTCAAATATGAGATGAAAAGTCATTATTACAATGGAGGAAATTTCCAAGAAACAGTCATGATTGTTGAAAAAAAAAGGAAGTTACATTGAGAGACATAGTTACAATTACAATAGTCTTAATTAAAAGAAATAAAGTTAATCTTAGGAGAAAGCCACAGTCACAATAAAGTCAGAATTATAAGAAAAAAGTGGCAAGTATGCGATAAAGTCATAATTACGGTGGCATCACAATTGTTTGGTGCAATTGTTGCAGACATCACTGTTATAAGATCTAAAGTTACATTGAGATATAAAGTCACAACCAGATTAAGTCACAAGTACAAGAAATAAAGTCGCAATTATGGAATCAGGCTTCAGTGTTTTCATTCAAAAAAATTGCTTTTGGGTAACAGATGATTATTAACCATTTTGAATCGATCTATTAGCATGTGAACTGTCCCTGGAGTTTTTGATGTGGAAAAGTGAATTTATTATCAATTATTTAAAGATTCTTCTTTCATCTGCCTATTTGCATACTTTTTTACTGAAGTAACATTCACACACACACACACACACACTGGTAGGTTGCTTTTGCAGATCTGCAGAGCGTTGCCAAATTCACCCTCGCCAAGAGGTAATTGTTTCCACATTGTTCCGTATATTACAGTCCCTATTTTGGCTTGAGAAGGTTGTTGCGCCCTCTTCTCGCCAGACTACCTCGTCTCTCTGTTCGCCAAACTTACCTAACATATTAATATAATTCGGTTAATACGCAAGTGTAAAATTGAGAATATATCACTCATAGCATTTAGCTCCGGGCAGCGCTACCCATCCAGCTTTTCCAAAACTAACAGACATTCTGGAAGACTTCCTAATTGCTCCTCCACCACGCCAGGGGTGCATTTCCATATTAGCTGCAAATAAATAGATAATACAAAACGCAATTCTTCTTCATTAGGAGGCTTTCATGACGTACACGCATGTCATCAGAGCAGTCGCGCACCGAACATTTGGTAAATATGTTTTCACTGTTGCGGAGGGAACAGGCAGACCAGGTTCTGCTTGGCTGGGATCGGTTGGGTTTTGTAGAGCAGCTGGTGTAATAAGAACCAAGACGGTTCCACTGCAGCTGCCTGGCTCAGGGACCCACGTCTCAGACCAACCCGCTCTATCATTAACCAACCACAGCCCACTGATGTGGGGCTAACGGTGATGTTGCCGGCATACCGCCACGCCTACTGATGATTGAGCGGGATGGAGGCGTACGGAAAGAGGAGGGGAAGCCCGAAAGGATTTGGGGTTGGATTTAGGAGCGAAACTCTTGGCTCGGAGCTGCTGGCATGTGTTGCGTTGGACGGCGTTCAGAACAATGCCTCTAAGCCGAGCTCGCACACACACAAAGCCCCCCGCTCTGCTTCCAGGAAAGGCAGCTTTCTCAACCGCGTTCGTCTTTCTTGAAGTCTTCTTACCTATTTGAGTTTGTTGTCCATTTCGTATTGAACATCCTCTGTAAATAAATGATTCCTCTCCCAACACAGTCAAAGGGCTACTCCGACCAACCTGCTGTACTGTGCTCACATCTGTTTCGGTTTTTCTGATCATATGGTGAAATATACAAACAGTCTTCAGGCCATATGTGCTCCTGAGTCATCACACTTCAATGTGCCGCATAGCATATTCAAAAGTAATGCAAAAGTTGCAAACTAGAAGCAGGGATTAATTACACTGCAGCTGTGCAAATGTTGTCCCATTAACAATTTAAATGAGCGAGAATGCGATTTTCACTTTTTATGTATGTAGAAAATATCTTGAATGCCAGCATGTACTATACAGTTCATTCTACAAAACCGCTGCAATCTGTGCCCTTTGCTCCTTTTGTTTGCAGATTTTCCTTGCTATGCTCTACCAACGTTTTAATGTTTTTTGAAAGATGTTACTAGGTCAATGGGGCTACATTTATTTGATCAAAAACACATTAAAATCAGTAATATTCTGAAATATTTTTACAATTTAAAATAACTGTGTTTTATGTGAATATATGTTAAAACGTAATTTATTCATGTTATCAAATCTGAATTTTCAGCATCATTTCTCCAGTCTGGAATGATCCTTCAGAAATCTTTCTAATTTCTAATATATACAGTATATAATGTAATGAAAACGAGTGACAGTATACTATTAGGCGATGAAAAGTAGTTGAAAGTACTTGAAAAATGTAAAAACAATGCAAATTATGCAAATTATAACACGTTTAAAATGTTTTAAACAAAAGGCTATTTTAAAATTCACTAAAATGAACTACACTGAACTAGAAAAGTCACAATTTCACAGAATGACATGTTGTTTGTTGGGTTTTTAATGGTATGCTTTCATGCAGCCAAGCTAAAAATTAATCTCATTGTCATCTCTTGACTACTTCCACACCTTCTCTCTTCCTGTGATGATACCACATACTATCCTCAGCCACAGAGTAAAGCCACCAGCTGACCGTAATCTCCTTTCCTGCTACCATCAGGAGCCATCGTGTAAGCTGTAATCATGGCCCGGTTTGGTGGTAAATCTAACAGGGATTCAAGGTGAGAGAACCTAATATGATTCACAAGCTAAATTTAGCCTCTTTGTGCATTGTACCGATGCTTAAAAATGCCTGAAACTATCCATGTGAAAGACAAGTGTGCTTAATGTGCACTTGTTGCTTCCAAAGTGTTTTACAGTAAAAACTTTACTTGCAGATAATGCCATTTAGTAAAAGCAACTTTATTACTACAGCTGTGTTATTAGTGTCATGGAAACATAATTAAAAAACAATTGAAAACGTGTTGTAAGATTATCAGAATAAACCTGCAATAGTTTGAGGATAATAGCATTTTGAAATTAAACTTGTAATATGAGAATAAAATCATGATGTAATGTTTTGAGAATACAGTCCAAATTATGATAATAAAATTACAGCAAAATAACTTTGACATTCTAATATCTTGAGAATAAAGTTGAAACCTTTGACTGTTTTTTTTAATATTACTTTCAATATAAAATGATCTTTTAGAGTCTTATTTATTTAATTTACATTACACGCATGTTATTATTATCCACAAATTCGTGTTAGTACATTCTGCAGTACACTTTAACCATATTTCAAATAACCTATAATTAATTATAAAATTACATATAAACATAGGTGGATCAAAAACAAAGCACTTTTTATTTCAACCAGTTGCATTTGTTATATATAATGTATTTATATTTATAATGCATATAATTATAATTATAATTTACAATGCATGCAAATATAATTACAAACGCATGCATCTATATATTTAAGAATAAATATGTTATGTTTATATATTGATGTATTTATATAATATAAATAATATGCATATACATGTAAATATTGTGTGTGTGTGTTTATATAATTATATGCAGTATACAGATATACGATGTAAATAATAACTTTTATTTTGCAACAAATTGCGATCGATCGTTTGGCAGCACTACTTTTTCATAAAAAGCAAGTAATTTGCAAAGAGTAATGCAACTTTGTAATGCATTACTTTTAAAAGTATGTTTCCCCGACAGTATAATGCAAGCGTGTGTTATGTTTGTGGTGTGGTCTGCGGTGACGGATTGCACTCGTAGTTCTCTGTGACGGCGGGCGCCTGCAGTGATTGCCCTCCAGCACTCATACAAACCTACAGCTGAGGGCCCGGGGCCTGCTGGGAGCCCGGCTCGTCTGCTTCTTCTCCAAGGCTGCCAAACAGACACGCAGAGACCCGGGGAGCAGGGCGTTTCTGCTAGCTTGGGCGACCACCTTTGAAGACGTAGTATTGTAAGTGAAGACTGAGCACCCTGTGGTCATCCTCTGCTGTGACCTCACTTCAGATTTGCGGCCCATAAACAAGCTGCGCTCTGCTTCGTGTCATTGCACTGAAGATGTGAGCTTGGTCACAAATCTTAGGATTTCCTCGCTTAATCCCTAAAATGATTCATAATGTATTACTCATGCTGTAAAGTAAATGTTTCTCTCATTTCTAAACCCACCGTAATCTCCAGCTTTTACAACCATGACTCTGCAAAACAATGCAATCACACACAATTCACTTAAATCCTTCTAATATAATGATTGATTGGTTTAGATCAGGGATTCACAAACTTGTTATGCCAGCTGAATCCCTCAGATGCAGAAAAAAAAACACACATTGAGATTTGAAGTTATATTTTATGTTCATCTCTGCTGTTATGTGAACACAATGTTTTGTTATTATTATTAATATTATGATTGCACTGCATCCTCTGCGCAGTGCTGAAGTCCAACTAAAGACATATTATACAGGTATAATGCAATCCTCATCAACAGTGACTTTAAAACACGTTTAAGGCTTAATATTAAGGAATTAATAAGTACTCCAAACAAAGTTTGATTATATTTATTTATTATATGAGCGAGTCACATGTCAGTAGGTAGATTTGAACGATACTACAAATACATGTATTTTAAATGTATTGCTCTTTTACTGGAGATGACTTTATGAATTTAAGACTTTCTTAGTCTTAATTTGTGCAAGAAACATGGATGCTAAAGTTTTTTCATGTAGCCAATTAAGAATCTTTATTTTTTTTAAAGAGTGTATATTTGATTTCATTGGCTTTTCATTAACTCTCAAACCCCCGTTTGGGAAACCCTGTTTTTTTTTTTCTTTCTTCTTCTTCTTCTACTTTTCTTTTCTCAGTCCGTGCGCACGCATGTGGCAGCAGTGTTTATCCAGGCGTAATTGGAGCGCTGCTCGATTCTGTTTTGCCCTAATCTCCTCTCTGGCAATCTGTAGCTACACATGGCCTGACCCTGATTAACCCCGCACTTGGACTCCACAGAAACACAGTAGTGTGCTCTGAGCAGACCTCCCCCAGTAATCTGGACTGACACCAGCACCAGGAACCATCAGCCGCTGCCCCTCAGGTCTGCAAACCAGAAGACGGCTTCAAGTCGAACAGGGTTGTTTCCAGAAATGGCCTCTAATTGCTTAAGTCTTAAATGATGTGTAATTGTCCTTTTTCGAGGGGTTAAGGTAATAGAGGGAGGTGAGAAGTGAAAGACTCTAGTCTTCTCCAGCTGTTTAATAACAGGCCAAAGTGAGCAAACCACGGCCGCGAAGTTAGCCAGAGCTCGTGTTGGATGAATATTGGGTTCCTGAAGAGTTTATTTTTGTAAATGTCCAAAACAGTGTGGAGATTGTGAGGAAACGCGCGGATAGGCTTGGCGTCAGTGTGCTGCTGTTTCTGTAAAGTATGTTGCTCACCTCACGCTGGCAACCGGCCACCGGCTTGACACAAATCATTATGTTATAGAACGTTATGCGTTCATTTATTAATACCAATATAGCATGCGGAGCGTCCGAAGGCTTGCCGAGGCATGCTGCGAAAAAATATCACATTAACGCGAAGAAATAAATCAAGTAGTGATTGATATTGAATGCTACAGGTGAGAGGAAACTAATTTTCCACCTTCTCAGTCTGAGCGTTATCCAGAACCAGGGTCCAAAATTAACACGCGTCAAGGGCCACAGCCGAATTAATAAAACGTTTTTCTCGCCTGTTGGACAGAAAGTTCGTTAGGATGGTTTACCAAATAATTAAACATAAAAATAATTTCAGAATTTACTTTTATCATTTACTTCTATTGAACACAAAATTATATGTTTTGAGAATGCACTGGTCATCATATGCAAGCAAAAAATATGTGTGTGTGTGTGTATATATATATATATATATATTCACTTTTAATCAAGATTAATCACATTCAAAATAAAAGTTTTTGTTTACGATACAAGAATACACATATATAAATGCGTATACATGTACATATTTTAAATATATATACTGCGGGTGTGTATTTATATATCTATAATAAATATACACAATAAACTTACATATATAATGTAAACATAAAGTTTTATATTTGAATGTAATTAATCACAATTAATTTAACAGCAATAATTTATATGCCTTTTTGTCATTTATTTTATGCAAGCAAAATGTAAGCAAAAAATTAATTCATTTTATTTATTTATTTTTTTTATTACAATATAACCGAAAAGTTAATATGGTCATAATATGGTCATCATGTGCATATTATAGTACCCTCATCTTTTACATTACCTGTTTTTTTTTTTGTGTTTTTTTTTCTGTAGGAAACAAACTCAAGTGAAGAATGGCAAGGTGGTTTAATATTGAACACAGTTTTTGCAGATTCATATATTTATTTGAATTACTTATTTAATCTACTCAGTATTGTTCAAATTCAGAAGAGTTTTAAAGAGTTAGCATTTAATTGTCTTTACCATCAGTTGTGATCAATTTAATGTGTGTTTGCTGATTATTAATGTCTTTAAAAAAATGTAATAAAACAAACCTATGAATAAACAAACACAAAAGGTTAAGTGGAGAATGCAAATGTGTTTAATGATTATGCCAAATGATATAAAATGAAATAAAATATTGTCAGTTGTACATTGAAATGAGTTAATTGTGGCTCCTGTCCAGTGTGCTTCAAGTCATCGTATTTGTGGTATAATCCAGGGACATCGTGCTAAAGCCATCATCATCCGTACATGAAGCTGATAATAGCTTCTATCAGCTGGGCAAAGAGCTTCTCTCCTCTGAATCTCTCTCATCTATTTATCCTTTTCTTCATTTGGATGCTTTGGCTTCTTTCTAATCCTTTTTTCTCCCTTGGCTCGGGACGGCAGGTGAAGCGTCCAAGTGCGTTTCAGGGATGGTTGCCTATTATTCCTCAGCTAAGCGAAGGCATGGGAACGCTCGGCGCTCTCCTCTGCTCCCAGATTTTAGTGCCGCTTATTGATTTTCCAGTCTAAGGGCCAGACCGTGTGGTTTCAGCGCTCCAAGTTCTTCATGCATCTCCCGCCGCAGAGCTAAAGTTTGCAGTAAAGACCTGGCATGGCTTCGGCTGCACGCCTGTTACAGGTCAAGTCTTCCTCGTCGCCCTCTCCAGAGCTCAAAGGTCTGCTTTGTGCTCAACTGTTTCAGACAAGGTACATTTTTTGCAATCAGAGTGTATATTTACCGTCATCATCAATGCGTTAACCTGTGATTGGATACAATGCATGGACGCAGAGAGACAAAAAGAGGGAATGAGAGTTGCATAGAGCATTGGCTCCCTGCTTTAAATCAAGCGGCCTGACGGCTCTCTCAGTGGCTAATTAGAGCAGAATGGCTGGGCTTTGATTGTAGGAAGTGCTGAGGGATGCTGGGGGCCGGACAAAGCCCAGCTCTCTGATCAATCAAAGCCTTGACAGAGCCGTTCCTCTGAATCCTGATCCGTCATCCTGCCTCTTCAGAGCCACTCGACGGAGCGCTGACCTCAAGCACAGATAAGGCTCATTTAGTGCTTATTGGTGTTGCACATCATTGATTTCTTTGATATTTGGTCTGAACAGTTGATGGTCCATGTTTCCTCTGCTCTCGGCCCGTCCTCAGGCTCGTGTTTCTGAGTTAATCAGAGACCACAAAGCTATCTTCATAATTAGGATTTTTTCCCTCTGTTTTGAAGGAAGTCTCTTGTGCTCCCCAAGGCTGCATTTATTTGATGAAAAATGCCATTAAAAGAGTAATATTGTGAAATAATATTACAAATCAAAATAGCTCTTTTCTAGTTGAATGCATTTTAAAATATAATTTATTCCTTTCATGCACAGCTATATTTTCAGCATCATTACTCCAGTCTTCAGTGTCCTTCAGAAATCATTCTAATAAACTGATTTACTGCTCAATTATGATCAGTTATCACTGGTGCTAAATGGATATGAGTACGCAGAAAATAATTATATTTTTAAATAAAACTGTGATACTTTTTGTATTTCAAGATTTGTTGATAAATAGAAAGCTCAGGAAAACAGTATTTATTTATTAAAATATTTTTATCAATTCAGTGTATTTTTTTAAAATAAAAGTGCATTTCTTATATATATATATACATATATTATTTATTTATTTATTTAGTGAGTGAGTGAGTTAGTTAGTTTTGGACCCCATTGACTTTTACTGGACAAACACAATTTAAATATTAAATATTATAAAAAAAGAAAAAAGTCTATAAAAATATCTTTGCATTTCACAGAGCGTTTAAACGACATGAGAGCAAGTAAATGATGAACAGAACTTCATTTTTGGGTCAGCTGGATTACCCTTTTGATTCATACTCCACTGCTAGCATGAACACGGGCTATGCTTTCATATTGTTAAAAATGAACATTTATGTGGTGTGCTGTACTGTGACACAGCAGCTTTAGAGCAGAAAGCATGACCGTGTGTGTCCAGCAGCAAATAACTCCCATCTTTGCTGTGTCACAGGGGTTTTCAGAGCACAGACGCCGGTCTGCGCTGAGAATCACTATTTAATGCTTCCCCATCAATACAACCGTACAGCTGATATGAACTAATATTTGTTTGCCTTGAAAAATACCTGACATAAACACAAACAACAAGGACGAGTTACGATGACAGATTTGTCATCAAGACGTTACCTGAGAGATTACCACACACTGACGGATGACTTCACATCAACACCTGCACATCTAGCGCTCCCCGAGCTCACATGGACAAACCTGCTGACAGAAAAATGTCGTCATGAGAAGCTTTATTACATCTCTGAGGGCCAAAAGGTCACAATCTAAATTTCATTTACTTGTGGGCTGAACCCGGACTTTTAATCGGCAGGTCTGATTGTGAATGCTTTGCGCACTGTAATGAATTAATTCTCCTTCACTGCCGAGTGTTTTATTGCGTGCCTATTTTAATATATTTAGAGTTTACAAATTATTTGCAACTGGTGTGAAATAGTTCAATAAGCTAATTAAGTCCCACAAACGCGTCCATAGAGGGAAGACATAAATCTGACTGGATGTTTGGAGGGAAAGTTGGCCCGAAATAGTTTGTTGACAAACAAGATTTAATGTGAAATCTTGGAGCGACAGGGTCAGAAAAACAGCAACAGCTTGAGAGTGGGCTGCGAGGGCGCTGTGGTTTTCCACGGGGTGTGTTGACACACTTGTAGCCGGGTGTTTCATCAGCTCACGCTCCAGCACAAACACACACACACGTGTGGTCTCGCTCTAAACATGTCAGCGCTGGACGCATGCAGCACACAACGCCTCGGTGAGCCGCAGATCAAGCCTTACGCTCAGAGCCCTAATTCTGCAGCTTTATCTGCACTATTTGCGTTTTTCAAATGGCTTCCAAACCAAAATGACAATTACCTCTCACCATGTATCTTTTAAAGATTTCTCACATCTGTGACTGAATCGTCGCAGTGTGTGTGCACCTGCATCTCCATCATTGTTTTATTTATTCATTCATCAACAAGTTTTCATGTTTCACTCAATCAATTCAAATTATTTGCTTGCATCATCACACAAACACATTCACAGGTCTGTTTCACAGGCAGGGTTTTTTTCAAACACTTTTGTAATAAATATAATAAATGCCATATGCAATGCAATAAAACATGAAAACCTTGTTATTTTATTTCCAAAAAATTGTACAAGCATAAAAACTTTAAAATGCAAACAAAAAAAGAAATAAATCAAAAAAATAATAATAATATCACACTCATTAAAATAATTTATTTTGATTTATTTTATGTTTTCGTAAACATTTTTGTAAACAAATAATTGGAGTGTTTATAACCAAGCATTAAAACAAATTGATTTTACTAAATAAACCATCTATGCTAATCATATTTTCATACTTGTGAGTAATTATAATAACAATAAATACATATATACATAAATTGTTTTTCAAACAATCATTTAAAAAAATCAATATACACATGAGTGATAATAATAATAATACTTTACAATAACAAAATAACAACAATGATTTTTGATTTGCAAACAAACTGTTATTTAAATAAATTGAGCAGATGAAGCACCTGTGTTTATCATATTTCAATGTCTGCGAGTAATAATAATAATAATAATAATAACAACAACAACAACTTTTGTTTTGCGAACAATAATTTAAACAAATTTATCTGACTCAATAAACAAAATAACATTGGTGTTATGATATGTATAGCATATGGCATATTTACATAGTTGTGAACTGCATAAACAACAACAGCAATACCAGTACTAGTAAACACATTAAAATCACTTATTTGACTGATAAATCACAATTTAATCACAATTCAATTACATTTCCAGTATATTTCTCTGAATATATTGTTTATATATTTGATATCCGACTATACTAACATCATATTATTTTAAACGAGTTTCTCCTGTGCTAACAAACAAACAACACACAGACTCTGTGATCTGTAGTGACTCTGATAGAAGACTAACTGTGCTGAGATCAGAGGGTTAACATTGACTTGGAGAACTAGTCCAGCATCTTGGTTTAATCTGTTCGGTTTAGTCTTTATCCTCTCACTGCCTGGATTTCAGCAGGGCTTAGGTAAACCCTGCTTAGTGGAGAATAGGCAGGACTTTTTTTTTTTTTCATGGCGTGTTCATGGAGTGGGATATCGGTTTGCAGTAAAATAAAAATAAATTACGTTTTTTATAAAAATTTTACTTAAATTAAATAATAAAATGTTTCACAAAACACATTTGCGTTTGTTAAAACTATAGCAAAACGTCCTCCTCCCATGCAGGCACATCAAATATCTGATCTATAATCAGTAGCTCAGTAGAGCAGTGCTTACATCTTCATCATGATATGAGTGAAGAGAAGATGAAAGGATTTGCTGAAGTTGTTTGGTGTCTGTAAACAAGACCTTTTCTGTGTTGCTGGCCATGACAGCTCATTCAGGTTGACCTGGCCTCTGCCATTGTCCTGAGTCTGGCATTAAGAGGAGGAGGAGACGGCCCACAGCTACAAGAGCTCCTGACCCCTGCCGTGACCTTTCACCCCCGGGTCGTCCCTGCAGAGGAACTGATCACAGAACTAAAGTCTCAGATCTTCAGACATATGTTCATCTCTTCCAGGAAGCACCTGAAGATTCTGCTGTCTTGGGCTTTTTGGTCAGATATGGCAGATTTGACGAAGCTTACCACTTACTTATAAATAAGTAAATAAATAAATAAAAACACCAGTTCCAGTAGCTGGTTGCCAAGGTAACATTTCTCATTTTCATTTAGTAACTTAAAAAAAAAAAAAAAAAAAAAAAAAATAGATAACATTTAAAAAAGAAAAACTATACAGACATAAAAAACCCTAAAAAAATAAAATAAAACAAAAACCTAAATAGATAATAATAACTAAATATGTAAATTTATTGTACAGTATGTATTATATATGTATTTATATTTTTTATTTATTTTACATAGTTTTGTTCACACATGGAGGATGCAACAAAAAATTGAGACTTCAATTCACAATTCACAATCATTTTTAATCATCGATTAGTTTTAATCATTCAAACTGACCATTTTTAATTCTCATACTCAATACAATAAATAATAACAACAATTATAATACAATTATTAAAATCGCTCCACAATGTTACTTAATGACAACTTTGGTACACTATTTTACACCGTGTATGGCAAAAAAAGAACTTTTAAAACTTTATATATATATATATATATATATATATTATATATATTAATATTACTATCAATGATATGATATCCGATTGAAAAAAAAACTGCCTTTTTTGCCATTTTTGAGCAAATACGTACGCATTTAAGACTCCGAACCTTTATAAAATGAATGCTATGACAGACCTCGCATACATCATAAGAAGATAAGCCATTGTCTGTAGCTCATAAATATTCTGTCACCCACACATCGCAAAATATATTTAACACAATATTTTCCTTTTGGGAGTAAACCAGATTTTTTTTCACTTCATTTAAATTTATAAGAATCAACCGAATGGAAATCTTTTTTTCCTCCTTGGTGGGGGCAGTTTTATGGCAAAAAAAAACAGAATTTGTGGTTTCAACAGTTGAGGTTTGATGCAAAAGGCTGTGGAACCATTTATGCAACCTGGCGTCCAGGAGCCTTAAATAAATATTTGGCTTTCCACCCTTTTGAGCCTTTTAGCCTCTGCTAAGGGAAAAGACTGAGCTCAAGAAATTAAAAAAAAAAAAAAAATCAAGGTCAAATGTCCTGTGTGGGCCAGCTGCCAGGTCTATTTCATAACTACTAACACACGCACGTATAACGCCCACCAGGAAAAAAACACTCACACATGCACGCACACACACATTGGACACGCTTTATATGAAGATGAAAAAAATTGCGAGCTTGACCACGCGACTGTAGGGGGCAGACCTCAGATTAGATTAATGACCGGCCTGAGTGGGTTCTGCGTGTCACTTCGCTGCCCTGTTTTATCCCAATGCATTATTGTGACTCTGTTGCTCATGCATAGACAGGCCTCCCCACTGACAGCGTGTTAAGTGGCCTCCGGGATCAGATAGAATCGGCCCAGACCGCTCACTACAGCCCAAGCATTGTTCCCGGACGTGTTTTGCTTCCATTGAGTCATTTGGTGCTGGTAGCACTTTGAGGTGTTGTTGCCTCATGAGTGATTTCAGATTATGGGTGACACCAAGAAGAAACAGCAATGGCTTCTTGTTTGGGAATGCTTTAAGTCACTCGAGTGTTTGTGGTTTGCTTTTGCAGTAAATGGGGCGGTTTTTATGTGGTTACAGTATGGTAGTCGCTAACAGAGCAACACGTGGTGAACTGTGGGTCATGTCCTTCTTTGAACAGCACGTGTAATTTACAGGGCCACACTGAATCACTATTGTCATTTCATAAAGGTTTTCACATTCCATACTAATATATTTTAAGAGTAATATTTTAAAATTGATTGTATATATATATATATATATAAGAAATATATTCCAAACGCAAATAAATACAGCAATTTTAAAATTTTAAAAATAATGAGTTCATGTCCTTAATTTATTTTGTGATGCATACCCGTGATTTAGCTTGAAGATTCAAATCTCATTCATTTAAGAACAGAGATTAAGTAGAATCTAGCTCGACTGTTTCCAGGTGTTACATTGAGATGATAAGTTACAATGATGTGCAGTTTGTTTATGGATCGATTTCATTTGCTGTGTGATCCAGCAGCACACATATCCCATCTCTATTTGTTGTGATATGTTTAGCTGATCTGGGAGTCCAGTTTAAACCAGATCAGCTAAATGTAGCTTGGTATATCCTATGGTTTTCCCTCCAGAAGGCCTGTTGATGTACTTCACATTTACAAGATGACTCTTATACAGTAGCATGGCTTTCAATGCAGGCAACTGATCCCTAGAGTTAATATTCACTTATTTGGACTTATTTGAAGGTTCATGGTAAGTAATACTTATAAGACAATTCAGTAATATTATCAGTTTAACTGCACTAACACAAAAAAGCTGCTTTATAGCAGAATAAAATACATTTTTTTATTAATTTTACAGATTTGACACTGTTAATAAACTGAATTAAATCAAAACTGAACTAAACTGAGCTAATGCCACTCACTTTGCAACACATCATGTAGAGCTGCTTTCCAGCTGGAATTGAATTTGTTTCTTAATTGATGAACTTGGCAATATTGACACTATTGTTGAAGTGAATTGAACTGCACAGAATAGAGCTGAATTAT